>PVJO010002344.1:0-146039 GCA_004026905.1 Hystrix cristata | reverse complement strand
GAAAGCTTCAAGTTTCTGACCATTTAGTGTGATGTTGGCCGTTGGTTTGTCATAGATGGCTTTTATCAAATTTAGATATAGACCGTCTATTCCTAATTTCTGTAGGACTTTTATCATAAATGGGTGTTGGACTTTATCAAATGCTTTTTCTGCATCTATTGAAATGATCATGTGATTTTTGTCCTTGATTCTGTTGATGAGATTTTTTTATTTAAAACCAGATGTAAATTACTTTTTCGTAAAAGCTTTAAAAATTCAGTTGACTGGGGAGGAAAAACACTCTTAAAATTTTTCATTATAACCTGTGAACATCATATTTATTAGTGTGATCAAATTAGCCTAATCTGATTCTAATTTCTGAAACCTTGTAGTGTTTGAGATGAAGGAAGGACACAATATATTAATTTCTTCTGCTGTGAATCAAAAGCGTACACCTTCCTTAACGTCATTCACACCCATTCCTGTTTCCCTCTCTTTGACAGTTTTTGTACCCATTAATAATAATAATTTTTAAAAAAAGGAATCTGGAGCATGGAGTCATGATTGTTGTTACACACACAGTACCTGTTAAAGTGGACCAAAATTTCATTTCAAAAACCACTATCAGAGGGAAGTAATATATAGTAATAATATGTGGTAAAGTAATATATAGTAGAGATTCTCTTTTAATTAGGACATCTGAGGGCAGAAAATAACAATTCATTCAATTAAAAAAATAACTGTTGAGTATTTCTTACTATGTCAAAACTTCAGAAATTTGGGATAAAAAGTTAGATAAAATGGCAAGCAAATCAGAGGAGGCTTTTAAAAAAACTATAGTGAGGGAGAGAGGCATCAAGGAACTGAACTGTACAGTAAATAATGAACTAGGAGAAGTGCCAAAAAGGGAAAACCCACACATAGCACTAATGATCACTGACGGAAGATAGGCAGGGAGGCTTCCCAAGAGAGGGGACTCACGCAAGAGCAGCTCAGAAGACTGAGATGCAAATGAGCAGCGCTGTGACCCAAGGTTTCAAGCTTAGCGGGTGGAACAGTGTAGCCTGTCATCAGAATAAGAAGACAACTAAGGACCATGTTTTCATATCTACATTTATATCTCTGTCTATATTATACAAACATTGGGTTTCATCGTGGCATTTTTATATAAGCATAAAACATACTTTGATCATATCCATTCCCTCATTGTCTTACTGGGACTCTTCTCCCCCTCATTCCCTTCCTCTTACCTAACAGTCTCCCATCTACTTTCATGTCATCTTTTTTCCCCTCTAAACTCCACTTATGAGGGAAAACATGCAATACTTATTTTCTAAATCAGGTTTACTTTGCTTAACATGATGACCTTCAGTTACATCCATTTTCCTGCTAATGACATGATTTCATTCTTCTTTATAGTTGAATAATCATATCCATTGCATATTTATTCCATTGTGTTTATATACTATATTTTCTTTATCCATTCATCCACTGATTGGCTCCTATACTGATTCACTGTCTGCCAAAAGAAAGTGCCATAATCTGAGAATGTGGCGTTTATGAATTAATTATGCCTAACAACTGCACTTAAAAAAAATACTGATGAATGAACCCAGGGCCTTTACACTAAGCCACACCCAAGTCTTTTTAATATTTTTTTATTTTGAGACAGATTCTGGCTAAATTGTTAAGTCATCCAAGCTGGGCTCAAATTTGCAATCCTTTTGACTCAATCTCCCAGAGTGCTGAGATAAATAAATGTGTGCCACCATAGCCAGCTAGGACCACATTTTAAACCATATCAATTGGAAAAGCTGGTAGGACATCTAAAGCAAAATATTTCTCCGATATTTGAAAATACACGACTTAAAATTCAGGACTGAAAGTGCAGATTTGGAAGCCATCTTCAAATAGTTGAAGCTAGATTGGGGTAAGTATAAGATGATGAGATTAAAACAAAAAAAAAAAGATGATGAGATCAACCAAGAATTAAGTGCAAGGATTTTAGAAAATGAACCCTGAGAACCTTAAGAAGTATCACAGTCAAAGGATATAAAGTAGAATTGTCAATGACAGTGGAAAAGAAGAAAATATTAAAATGGCAAGAAGTAGCAAAAGAAATGTAATGTCAGGGAAATCAGGGTGACTGAGAGTTGTAGGAGGAACAAAGTGTTTAAAAATGTTAAATGTCTCACCTTTCATGTTTTAGAGTAGTGTTGAGATGTCTGGGAGAAGCTGCTTAGACTTGAGGCAGAGAAACAGAGAAGATAGGACAAAAAAATACTGTATGAAGACATCACAGAAGATATTTCTTGAACAAAAAGGGCAGTGGGCCAACCGCCACATGATGGAAAGTCCTTGGTGGGATTTCAGAATTTTAAATTATAGTTGTGGATTTCCCATTTTTTCCATTGTATCCTAAAGACCATAAAGTAATACAGCTAACAATGACTAATTTACTTTTAGGCCTTTTCTGGTTATTGTTTTATTTCATTTTTGTTTTTCGAGACAGGGTTTCATATTGTAGTTAAGGCTGGCCTTGAACTCACTTTGTAGCCCAGATTGTCCTCGAACTCATGATGATCCTCCTGCCTCAGCCCCCCAAGGTTTTCTAGTTATTGTTTAGCGCTCAGTAGAGAGGTTTTTTTTTTTAAGAATTTATTCTACTTGCTCAGCAACCTCAAAAATCACTATAGTGCATCTGCTTTATTGCTCCACAAATGACTGGTTGGGCTCCTAGTCTTGGTGCAGAGAACATACTGGTATCTGATGCTTTTTTCCACACAGATTTCTTGGGCAGCACAGAGGACAGTCAGGTACCTGTAAAAGAAGGACATACCTGGCAGGTAGCTTGTACTCCTCAGGGTAGATTTCAGGAATGAGAAGAGAACATTTGGGAGATGTTAGTAGATTTTTCTCACCTTAGGGATTTCTTGTTGGAATTGTACCCAAAGAGCAAGTGCCTGGTTGCTTCTCAGCAGGAAATCCGGTGGCTGCATGAGCTGCGAAATGTATATACCACCCACCTAAGATGTATTTGTAGTTTGCTCTCTATTCCAAGTAGAAATATGCAGTGTAAATGGAAAGAGTATGCTTGCACTACAACTCCTTCCTATCATTCCTCATCAGAGCACATAGTTACTGCTACAGGTCCCCATGAAAAGGGCACAGATGCAAGAGTATGGGAGATAAGGGTCTAAATCCCTGCTCTGCACCTACTACTATGGCTCTGGGAAAGTTACTTCATATTTCTGTGTCTCATCTTTGTCATTTAAAAACAGACAATTGGATCTATCTTCAGCTATAAAATGATGCCTTATGAATCATATTTCTACCAAGATCCCCTCTCCTAAACTCCTACCATTACATCCAATTGCTTCCTGGACACTCTTTGTATAGGTGTTTTGCAGGCAACTCAAACTCACTTTGTAATGAAACTTTTTTTTCCTGTAGACTTTCTGGATTGATGAATACTTCCTTCATCCAACCAATCCAATGGGATTGGGCAACATCACCTTCAACCTTATCCTGTTTTCAGTTAATCACTATATCCTATCAGTGCTGTCCCATAACCATTTCTGTTTCTCTCCATCCCCACTGTCATCATACTAGCCCAAGCCACTGATATCTTTCAGTCTAGTCCTATCATGTCCTGCCACTTATACTCACATATCTTAAACTTCAGCTTCACTAAGTTACTTTTAGTCTTTGAAATGCACACGGACTTGCTTTTCACGTGGCCTTTGAAAGTGTGGTCTCTTTGCCTGGAATGTTCTGGCTACAATCTGTCTTTTACTTAAATGCCATTTCTCTAGGGGTCCTTGCCTCATTCCTATCCTCCCCTGGACTGGGTAAGTTCCTCTCCTCTGCAGCTCAGTAATACCCAGTACTCAACCTGGCATAGCACTTAGCAGAGTGTATTTCAGAGACCCAGTGAATTGCTTATTTTTGCTACTTTCTCAGCTCCCTGAAATATCCATTCTGCCTATTAATATACTCTCTGCACTGTTTGAAAAAATACATTTGCAGAAAGAAAGGCGAACATTTGCTTGAAAATGATATAAGAAAGATGTTTCACAGTTGAAAGCAGGTATGGTTACTATTCCAGGGACAGGGACTTTCATAAGGGAAGTCTTAGAGATCAGAACATCTTACTGCTGGAGGGGAATGGAGGGTGTAGCCTTCCCTGAATTCAGGATGGAAAGATTCTTGCCCATTCTTTATGAATCTGAGGCTGAATGGAGAACAAGAGAACATCCTCCTCTCTCTCTCTCTCAGTGGGTGAGGGAGCTACTTACAGTTATTATGTATTTGGGGGAAGTTGCCTCATTCATTTAGGACTCGGTTTGTTCCTGTATAACACGAAAGGTTTAGACAAGAATATCCCTGAGGTCTCTTCCAATTCTAACCCAGTTTGATTTCACTTTGTAACTCGCTCCTTTACTCCCTAAAACTTTTGATGGCCATTTGTTGGCCATTTGCGTTTCTCACTCTGTGAAGTGTCTGTTCATTTCATTTGCTCATTTCTTGATTGGTTATATTGTTTTAGGTTGTCTAAATTTTTGAGTTCTTTATATATTCTAGGTATTAGCCCTCTGTGTGAGAAATGGCTGGTTTTCTGTAGGTTGTCTCTTCATTCTATTAATTGATCCCTTTGCTGTGCAGAAGCTTTTTAATTTGATATAATCTCATTTGTTGATTCTTGTGGTTATTTCTTATGCAATTGCAGTTCTGTTTAGGAAATCCTTTCCTAAACCTGTGACTTCAAGTGTTTTGCCTAGTTCATCTTCCAGTAGGTTCAACATTTCTGTTTTAATGTTTAGGTCTTTGATTCATTTTGCTATTAGTTTGGTACATAGTAAAAGATTTGAGTCTAAAATTTCAATCTTCTGCAAGCACATATCCAGTCTTTCCAGCACCATTCATTGAATAGGCTATTTTTCCTCCCATGCATGCTTTTGGCCTTTTGGTAAAAAAATCAAATAGCTAAATGTGTCTGGGGATGTTGCCATACCCTGTATTTTGTTCCATCGACTCACATGTCTGTTTCTGTCCCATTACAATGCTGTGTTTTTATTACTGTTGCTTTGTAGTACAACTTGTGATCAGGTAGCATGATGTCTCCTGCTTTGCTCTGCTTTGCCTAAGATAGCTTTTGCTATTCTGAGTCTTTTCTGTTCCATTTGAATTTTAGGATTGTTTTCTCTAGGTCTGTGAAGTATGCTGTTGATATTTTGCTTGGGACTGTATTGAATCTGTATAACAGTTTTGGGAGTATGGTCACTTTGACAATATTGATTCTGCCTACCCAGGAACAGGGGACATCTTTCCATTTTCTGATGTCCTCTTCAATCTTCTTTTTCAGAGTATTGTAATTTTCTTTGTAAAGGTCTTTTACTTCTTTGGCTAGATAAATGCCTAGGTATTTCATTTTTTCTACTGCTACCATGGTATTGCTTGCATAACTTCCTTCTTACTGGGTTAATTATTGGTGTCCACAAATGCTGCTGCATGATTTTTTACACGTTGATTGATTTTTGTGTCCCACTACATTGCTTAAATTGGTTATTAAAAGTTTTTCAGTGAAATTCTTTGGGTCTTCTGTGTAGCATATCATATCGTTTGCAAATAGTGATAATTTGAATTCTTCCTTTCTTATATATACAACTTTTATCTTTCTCTTGCCTGACTGCTGTCGCTGATGTTTAGAGTACTATGTTGAATAGCAGTAGTAATCCTTGTCTTATTCCTAATTTTAGATGGAACGCTTTTGGTTTTTCCTCCAATCAATATGATGTTGGCTGTTGATTTGTTATAAATGGCTTTTATTAAAATCAGGTATTGTCCTTCTATACCTATTTTTTCAGATTTCTTTTGAGTGAGTATTGGATTTTGTCAAAAGCTTTTTTCTGCGACTATTGATATGTCATGTGATTTTTGACCTTGTTTCTCTTTATGTGATGTATTACATTTATTGATTTGTGTGTGATAAACTATCCGTGCATCTCTGGGATGAAATCTACCTGGTCATGTTGTATGATCTTTTTGACGATGAGCTGCATTCTGTTTGCTAATATCTTATTGAGGACTTTTGCATCTGTGTTCATTGAGGATATTGGCCTGTAGTTTTCTTTTTTAGTTCAGTCTTTATCTGATTTTGGAACCTGAGTGATGCTGGCTACCATAAAAGAATTTGGAAGCACTCAGTCCCTTTTCATTTCTCTGAAGAGCTTGAGGAGTAAAGGTGATATAATGTCTTTGAAGGTTTCATAAAATTCAGCAGTTAATCCATAAGGTCCTGGGCTTTTTAAAATTGGTAGATTATTACTGTCTCAATTTCATTGCTTGTTACAGGTTGTTCAGTATTTTTGTGTCTTCTTGAATTAGCTTTGGTAATTTTTATTAGTCTAGGACTTTGCCCAATTCTTCAAAATTTTCTAATTTATTGGGATACAATTTTTCATAGTAGTTACTATCTTCTGGTGTCTATTGTGATTTTGACTTTTTCATTTCTAATTGTGTTGATGTGAGTCTTTTCTCTTTCTTTTGGTAAGTTTGGCTAAGGATTTATCTATTTTGTTTATTCTTTCAAAAAACAAGCTCTTTGATTTGTTGATTTTTTTGTTTGTTTTTTTACTCTCAATTTCATTGATTTTTGCTCTGATCTTTATGATTTCCCTTCTTAATTTTGGTTTGGGCCTGGATTGTTGCTGTTTCTTAAGTATCTTAAGGTTCCTCGGAAAGTTATTGTTTGGACTACTCTCTGTTTTCATTGATTGCCACGAACTTCCCTCTTAGGACTGATTCATACGTCCCAGATTTTGTTGAGTTGTACAGGTGTTGTCATTAACTTACAAAATTTAAAGAATTTCTTCCTTGATTTCTTTTGTGACCCATTGGTTATTTAGGAGCATGTTATTAATTTTCCAGTGCTTCTACTTTTCTTGTAGTCTCTTCTGTCCTTGATTTCTAATTTCATTGCACAGTGGTCTAATAGTACACAGAGGGTGATTTCTATTCTTTTGTATTTATTTAAGCAGGCTTTGCGAACTAGTATGTGATCTATTTCAGAGAAAGTACCATATGGTGCAGAAAAGAATGTATATTCTGATGTAGTGGGGTGAAATACTCTGTAGATATCTATTAAATCCATATGTTCAAAGGTGTTGCTCAGCTCTGCTGTTTCTTTATTGATTTTTTTGTTTAATTGATCTACCTCTTTGCAAAGTGGGGTGTTAGAATCCCCCATCCCCCATTATGATGGTTGTTTTAGTTGCTTTCTCATTGCTGGGACAAAACACCCAGCACTCACAAGTTAAAGGAAGAAAGGTTTATTTTAACTCACAGGTTGTAGAGATTTCAGTCCATAGTTGGCTGGCTCCAAGGCAGGGTAGCACGGCAGGGGGCATGGCAAAAGGGAAATAGAGTATGGCGGAGTGGTCAGAAAGCAGGAAGTAGAGAGTCTCTGTTTCCCTTTGTATTCCACCAACCCTACAAATCTTTTTATTGGTACCATTAACACCCAGGGTAGAGGTTCTATCTTCAGTAAATCTATTCAGCCACACCTAGAACTATGCTAAACCAATCAGTACCACAACGCCTCAATCTCAGTATCACATTCCCTAGATCCAGCCACCTCCAAAAAGCCCCATCTCTGAGTGCATGAGGCTTTGCAGGGGTGGTCTGGATACAACTCATAACAATTGTGTTAGTATTTATTTGATCTTTTATGTTCAGCAGAATTTGTTTTATGAAGATAAGTGTTCCAGTATTTAGTGCATAAGTATTTATAAGGTTATTTCTTTTTGTTGGAGTGTTCCCTTCACTAGTATGTAGTGACCTTCTTTGTCTCTTCTAATCAGTTTTAGCTTGAGGTTTACCATGTCTGAGATTAAAATTGCTATCCCTGCTTGTTTTTCATGTCCTCATGCATGAAATATTGTTTTCACCCTTGATTTTTTAGTCTATAAATATCTTTTTTTGGTTAGATGAATTTCTTGAATGCAACAAACCGTTGTATTGTTTTTTGATCCAGTTTGTAAATTTGTGCTTTTTAATTATAGAGTTGAGGGCATTGAGAGATATTACTGAGATGTGTTGATTATTTACTATCATTGCACTCCTTCTCTGTTAGTGACTCCTTTGTTTTTATTTTCGTGTCATTCTTTGGTTTTTTGTTGTTGTTGTTTCCTGTCATTTTTTTGTTGTTTCTTGATGTTTTCATTTTATCTGGGTTTTCAGCTTTATTAAGTTCATCATTTTTGTCTAGGATATTCTTGAGTATTTTCTTGAGTGCTGGTTTTGTAGTCATATATATCTTGAACTGGACTTTTTCATGAACTGGTCTTATTTCTACACCTGTTTTGAAGGATATTTTGCTGTGTATTTTTTTTTTAATTTTTTACCAAGAACATGTATTTGTCCATTGTATACATAATGATCACATTTATCATAGTTATTTTGTACCTGTACATGATGTATCTTGTTCCCTCGCCCCTTCCCCACCCTTCCCTTCTGTTCCCTCCTTTTCTTATTTACAGCAGATTTATTTACATTTTTCCATTTTTTCCCTTTTCCCTTCCTTCTTTTCCCCCTTTTCCCTTTCTAGTTCTCCTCTCTTTTGAATATTATCTTTCTTTTACCTAATATCTATTATGTCTCTTTGTCTTTATATACACTTAGGGTTTCTCATATCAGAGAAACAATTTGATGTGTACTCATGAGTGACTGATTTATTTCACTTAAGAGTATGTTCTCAAGGTGCATCCATTTACCTACAAATGACTCTAGTTTATCCTTTCTTATGGCAGAGTAGTACTCCAATGTGTAGAAAAACCACATCTTCTTTAGCCATTCCTTAGTTTTGGGGCATTTGGGTTGTTTCCAGGACTTAGCTATTACAAATTGTGTTGCTATGAACACAGTTGTGCGTATATCTCCATGGTATGAGGTTTTCAATTCTTCTGGGAAGATACCAAGCAGCGGAATAGCTGAATCAAATAGAACCTCTAGCTGTGTATGTTAATCTGGGTTTGCAGTTGTTCGTTCTTGAAATACTTCACTCCAAGCTCTTCTAGCCTTTAAGGTTTGTATGAGAAGTCTGCTGTAATTCTAATGGGTTTACCTTTACATGTGATTTTTGTGTTGCTTTTAAAATTCTGGTTTCTCATTGGATATATGGAAATTTAATAAGGCTATGTCTTAGTGAGCTGCTTTTTTTCATCATACAGTAAGTCCCTGACTTACTATCAAGGTCCGTACAGGGAGAATGTTCAGAAGTGGGTTCATTCATTAGTCCAAAAAAGTGAATCTTATACACCTTTGACACAAGTGTACAACATATATCACTTTGCACTTCCTAGCAGTCCCCTCCATGACACTGCTCTTTTCCTCTTGCTTCAGGACATACTGGGCTCTGATCGAACACTATTCAGTAAGCACACAGTGGAACAACTGTGACGATGTTTGGCAGGCACATGAGCTACTTCCTTGATTTGTTCACATCTATGAATGTTCATAATGCAAGGTCTGTTTGTATCTGTGGAAGTTAGCAACTCAAATATTGTGAACAGGAAGTCCAGAATTAAACTGTAGTTATTTGGTGTTCTGGTTGCCTCATTTACTTGTATGCTGAACTCTTTTCTTGTGTTTGGGAAATTTTCTGCTACAACTTCTGTAAACATATTAATGATTCCATCTGTGTATCTTTCAGCTTTTCTCCTACTCCAATTAGCTTTAGATTGGTCTTTTTAGTGTCATCTAGTAGCTACTGGATGGCCTTTTCTTGTTCTCTTTTTTTGTGTGTGGTTTTTCTGAGTACTTCATAATTTACCATTTTGTGCTTGATTTCAGATACTTTGCCTTGACATTGGTCACTTCTGCAATTTATGAATTTTACACAGTTTTTAATTTCAGGTATTTCTATCTGATATCTTTTCAAGGTTTTGAAATCTTTGGTGAATTTGTCATTCGTATTCTGAACAAATTTGGTCAACTTTTCCAATTTTTAATTCATTTTTCTCTTATCCGTTTTGGGTAGTGTGAGTCATATTTCCATGAACTTTTGGTTCATTTCCTCTTGGAACTCATCTAGTTTCTTCATCTTTTCTGTAATTTTTTTTGTAGAATTCTACTACCTAGTATTTGCTTTCCTCTCCATTTATGTCCCCTTGATCTGCCTTAGAGAGTTGGGAGACCTTGGGAGTCTTTTGTTGCCTTGATTCCTCATGGCTCTCTGTATGTGTATATCTGTTTTTATTGTTTATGATTGCCAGAAATATCACCATGCCAGATATTGGCATAGAAAGAAAACCAGTTGTCATCTACTACTATGTTACTTTGGCTCTAGTAGTAAATTCAGTGGCATTAAAGGCATCAAATGTCAAATAGATATTGACAAACCCTAGGAACTGCTCATAAGCATCTCTTAACCAGAACTAAGAGGACTATGACTTTAGTGAAGACACTTAGACCACGCGTATAGTGGCCAATAGTACTTCAGACCACTAGTTTCTGCTGGATGTAGGCAACAGTACCAGAGCTCAAAGATATCACTAGACTATCTACCTTCTCCTTTGGGACCTCCCACTCTGACAATTTCACCCTCCAAACATGGCCTCCCATGATGGAATACATGTCCTGTGAACTTCCTAGTCTGATCCCAGGCCTCCCAGGGAATCCCAGGAGACCCCTAGTTAGCTCTCCCATCTCCCAGCCTACCTCCCAAGGCTGTCTCCCAACTGTTCTCTGTTGTGGGGTAATATTTCAGTCCCGAAGTGAAGCTCTCCTCCTGGGTGTTGGTCTCTTCTTCAGTCGGGTTGGTCTGTTTGTTGTCAACTCTGTTGCCCTGTGCTGAGGAGACCTCAGGAGCAGAGGTGGTGTCAGCTGGGGGCGGAGCGTATGGTCAGTTGCAGAAGTCCTTCCTGGGTTGGCCTATGGGCTCCAGCACCAGATGAGGGTGGGACGTGTAGGCAGTCATTTCCTGGGGTTCTCCTTGGCATGGTGTGTGGGCCCCAGCATTACCTGCAGGCCGGGAACATGGTCAGTTGCTCCTGGGATCCTCCCTGGCTCCACTCGCAGGACCTGCCTACTATTTTTGTGGATCTACTTTTCTATTCAAATGGCATTTGGCAACAGCATTCACATTTTTGATCACGGTCAACTGGAAGAAGAATGAGGCAGAAGGGAGGATGTAATTTATAGTTTTGCCTGTACCCCACAAATAGTACCTTTTTCCTTATGGCAATTTCTGGAATAATTTAACTCTTCCTGGATTACAATAATAATACGTAATACTTTGAGTACTTATGCAACAAGTACTTTACATATAGCATTGCATGAATTCTCACAATCACTCTATGAAATAAGTATATCGTTATATCCTGTATTTGGGAAATAAGAGATTAAGGTTTCAAGAACTTACAAACACCTCATTCAAGGTAGTCTTTTTTCAAAGGTGATGCCTATGATACTAACACTTCTGGTGTTAGTGTTCTTGAGCAATCCCCTATCATATTGAGCTAGGGCTGGCCAGCATAAGTGGTAAAATATGGCAGAAGTAATAGTTTGTCGTTTCCAAGGTGAGATTGTAAAGGCATTGTAGCTTCTGTTTTGTTTTCTTGGATTATTTATTCTGTAGTTGGCATGTCATCTGAGCACTCAAGTCTGTGGAAAGACTGTGTGGAAAGGAGCAAGTTTCCTTGCTAATAGTTTGTACCAACTTGCCATATGAGTGAGCTACCTTGAACATAGCTCTTCTGGCCCCAGGCAGGTCTTCAGAAGATTACAGCCCCAGATACATCTGTTGCAACTTCATGAGAAGTCTACTACCACCACCTAGCCAGGTCACTTCCAAATTTCTGAACTACAGAATCTGTGGAAGGTAAAATAATGATTATTAAAAGCCAGAAAGTTTTAAGGTGATTTGTTAAACAGAATTAGAGAAGTAAATACAGTCTTTCAGGCAGTAAAATGGCAGGGCCAGGATTTTAACCTCGGTTTCTCTCTAGAGGCTATACTCGTAACCAGGAGTGCTCCATTTTCTTAAGTATTCATTTCTGACACAAAGTTAGTTAATCAGTGGATCCAGGACTTGAAGCTAGGTAGTCTAATTCCAAGATCTGTGCCCTTCGCCACCATACTAAGCTAATGTCATAATCGGATGGCTCCATCCAGGGTGGAATGGAATGGAAAGGCAAGAGCTTATACACATGGACACCTTTCCTGGGAGGCTATCAGAGTACAGGTATTCCTCATCTAATGACTATCTGTTTAATGAATGTTTGGACTTAGGACTGAGGTGTGCTATTTGGACTTATGACCTGCCAGTTCTTCCATTTCTAATTTGTCATCTCCCTTACTCAGGCTTTCTATATCTCCCGCTCATAATCCTGATGATGACACTGATGAGGACTTTGAAGGATTCAGTGACCAAAATTTTAGCTTGAATGTCTTTTTTTATAGTTCTGTACATTTTGTTTATAGAGCCTCAATATCTTTCTGTGGAGAGTATACCTTGTTTATACAGTACTGCAATTTTTTTCTGAATGTATTGCATAGTACAATACTGTAGTTTCATATTATACATTATAGTGCTGCATGTAAGAGTTATGCAAATAAAAGTACAGTCATCAAGTTGGAGGTTTCCTTTGACCATTTCTTTGTTCTGAATGTTGTAATGTACATAGTATATGTAATTCCTCATTTAGCTACCAATTCAATCAATGGCCTACTCACAGGGATGGAACTCAGCAGTTAAATGAGGCATGTGTGTAGTTGAACAGAACAGTTATTTGAAGGAAACAAGGCTTGTGTCATAGAGTATAATATATAAACTATTTTGATATAACCATGGCTACTGGAGATTTAGATTGGCAGGCCATTATTCTGACACTACATGGTATTTCTCATGTTGTAACAATCTCTAGTCACTGATCAGTATTCCAGAAGGAAATTAACCCTACTCATTGCCCAATCTAGTCTGCCAAGTGATGAGTGTAGGGTCAGTTGAGGATTGCCCTTAGCATTCACTGTAATGTTTAATCTTTGTTTTCCTGTAGCACTCCAATAATTATCTTTGAATTAAAACATAGACTACTATTTTAGACTATTTTATTAGTTAAACTAAGCTAACAAATCATTGATAATTGAAAAAAGAAATCCTGGCACAGGAAGAGAAAACTAACTGTGCTCTGTCCTTGGTAGAATTTTGAGTTATTCATACAGTACAGTGTCTGGAGAGTTCTAGTGAGCCATGCATTGCTAACTATGGAAGAAAAATGGATTTTCTAAAGCTGTCTGTTATTACTCATGTCTTTCACTTGGCATCAGCAGATGCTGGTATCCTAGTGACTGGTGATCTAATAGAAAGTTTGTCATAGACAGACAGGTTTGACACAATTTCCCTCTAACTCTGATAAATTTGGCACCGTCCATTTATTTGGCTGGCAAGATGTTTGCATTAGCATTGTGACTTATTTTTGTCCCAGTGTTAAAAGGATTGTTTAGTAACAAAATGGAGCATTTGAATTTTGTGGCAGCCAGGAGGAATGCTCTTATTTTATAATGAAACAACTGAACAAATGTTCTTTACAGTGATTCATTTCTCATGTGGGAAAAATTTCTTTTTATACATACTCTCTCTATTGGATATATGAAGCTGTTTTACCTTCAATATTTGGGCAGAAGTTTCAGTGAGTAATTTGGGAATAATATCTGTAAATTACAAAGATAGGTTCCTCTGCAAAAGTAACCATAGAATTGAATGTTAGGAACCACTTGGGTTTTATTTCTAACTGGGACAGAGTTTACATATAACCTTGAGCTACTCATCTAATCTTTTTTAAACTTAGGCTTTTCTATTTGAAGTGAACAGAAAATTGCCCACCTCTTTAGCCAAGGCAGAAACAATTTCCTGATAAGGAGATGAGTCAGCATGCCAGGCTTGCTGTGTAGCCTTTTGTCCTGGACATTTTCAGGGAGAGAGAGACAGTCAGAAATTGCAACCAGACCATGCAAATGAAGCCTGACATTTAGGAATGGGTCTGCTATTTGCCAGGCACTGTGCTAGGTCCTAAAAGATAATGGCAAACTAGAGACACTAAAGGTCCCTTCCCCCAATGAATTTTACTGCCTACTCTGTTTTGTGCATGTTTGGGGTTATGTAGAGAGCGGTTATATTAATTTATCTGACTCTGAGTCCTTTTTTTTTTTTTCCAAATATAGGATCATTTGGAATTTCTGTTTAATAAATACAACCCTGGGAGTCTAATAGGAGAATAATTTGATATTATTTGGGCTATGGTTAAGACAGGCCTGAAAAGAAATGCTGGGTTTGAGGGGTGCTATTTTAGATCTTGACCAACAAGGTCTACTGGTAGCAATGGGTTTGCTTTGGCATTGCCCAGTACCTCAGATTAGCATTTTAAAATATCTTACGTGGACCTTCTTCTCCACTGTCTTCAGAGGAGCAGCTTGTTACCAATCTGATGATGTCCAACAATCCCAGTTAGCAACATCCTTTGTAGAATGTTGTGTTAATTTAGATGATGATTGGTTGGATCTGCAAGAATTGAATCATGGGTTGTAAATATGAGAGCGACTCTTGATTTTCTGTGGATAGAGGCACACCCAGTGGTTATGCACAGGACCAAGGACATAGTCCCCAACAACCACAATTTAAGGCAGGAGAGGTTTCATTTGCCTCGGAGTTTGGGGGATTTAGTCCATGGTTAACTGGCCCACGGCAGGAATATGATGGCAGAAGAGTGCGGTAGAGCAACGTTTTTTAGTTCACGGCAGTTGGGAAGCAAAGCAGGAGAACAGTGCCAGCCAAGGACCATTGTTAGCACCCAAATTCACACCTGCATGACCCACCTATACATACCCATGAGTGTGCTCTACTAATCTGCTCGATATTTCTTAATCCAATGAAGTTGACATGTCAGGGTTAACAGCCACACTGAGTTAGTTGACTTTTGCCCTGTTTGAAGGAAGATGGTTTACACAGGAAAACTCACTGCAAAGTATTTAGGAAATGGTTGAAGTGGAGTGTGGGGTTTCATGATAAAAGCTACCAAAGTGGTTCCCCTTTTCCCCCTGGCTTTTGTTTCCAGAAAACTGAGCAACCTTCTCATTTGAATATGGTTTTATCGGTATTTACTGACCAATGGACATGAGAAATCCAGTACTCTTGATTATATTTTTAAATGAAAAATATTAAATAGACTCTCTAGTTTATATATTTTTTGTGAATTTAATTAATGTTAACTAGCACCCCGGCATTCAGTTGTCTCTAAGTATACCAACAGAGCTGACTTTCTGGCCATAAAGTTGAAGATTAGGCTCTCAATGAGATGACCAAGGACACTGTCATCCCCTGAGACCCTGACTGGTGCCCAGCCTGGACAACAGTTTTGTCTCAACGTTCTCACTACAGCATGTTCGACTGATAACACACTCTGAGACGACAATGTCAGTGACCTTAATGTTCTCAGCCAAACTCAGCTGGTGGTGCAGGCTGACAACCTGAATATGTTTTTTAGCTGAAATGAGCAAGCGGTTGCAGCAGTCACCACAGCAACAGTGTGGCTGAAACCCTTGGGAGTTTTCATCAGAGAAACAAGGGCAGCTGTGAGGAAGGCTTCAACTGAGATTAATAGTGACTAACTTTTAGGACCAGCCTTCTGGGAATCCTTTATGTTTTTCCTAGTAAACATAAGTACATGCTGTGATTGTTCTACAACATGAAACACTTCTCTTGTTTTTTATGCAATATGTGTACCCTTTTCCCTCTTTTGGATTTCATAAATACTTAGTAAGTCTTCATAGCAGCCTTCAGTGTAAAGGATGGGGAAAGAGAGAAAAAGAATTTCTTTCAGGGTACAGAAAAAAACATAGGTTATATCTAGGTTTCGATTCTGCATTCCTGATTTTTTTCACTTATAATCTTCCCACCTGGCTGTACTTATCTCCAAAATAAGATGCTACACCCAGGCCCAGGGTTAAAATTAGCTGTGTTCTTAGGGCTTTGTGGACAATGCTTATATTATATACACAGCAGGATTAACCCGTGAGCACATGAGACATTTTGGTGTGGCCTGGAGCAGGTATGGGAAGTAAAGGGGTCAACTGGTAATGATTTTACCTCCCGCCATCAAGTGCCAGTGCACACTGCAGTGGAGTCTAAGGATACTAAATTTGCAACTGGATTTCCAAGGGACTATGAAGGTGTATTTATAAGGTAGGAGAAAACTTTAATAGTCTGATAGGTTGGTTTATAACTTTAAAATATTGCATGTATAGTATGTGGGCCTGAATTTATACTGGGTGTAACTTCAAGCCATGCAAAGGTGAGAAGAGAAGCTGAGCTATTACACATAGGTCTGAAAGCTTGCTTTAAGGTTCACTTGGCTGGTATTTTTATATACTACTCTATTTGCTGGTGGCAGCCAGATTTACCCACACTAAATATAGCGTCAGAAATGAAGCTTTTTATGTCAAAGCAGGAGAAAGGATTCTCTCTTTTTGTTCTACTTTTTCCATTTTTTAAAGTAAAATTGGGACAATTGTATCATCTATGTTCAAAGTTGAACATTTCTGTCAAGTAGGCCAACAGTGGCTATTGTACGAAAACATGTGTCTCGGTTGGCAGGTAAGAAGCAAGCTAAGCCAGGAGAGGGACTCCAGCACCCCACCTCCTTTACAGTGCCAGTCCTTGATGACCAGGTGACCCCCTCTATGATTGTGGGCAAGTATCAGGCTAAATCCACCAGCCTCAGCAGACGGGCCTACAGTCCAGAAAAGATGCAGGCTTTGGCTGTGATTGGCAGTGAGCCAACAGGCAGGAATGATGGCTTTGGCATTTCCTGGGTTAGAAAGATAAGGAAGATTCCTCAACACAAGGCCCAGGCTGTAATTCTCACTTATGTGTTAAAAGTCTGGCCTTCAACATATCTGTGCACTGAGAGAGTATCTTAACTATTGTCATCAGTTAACACAGGTATTAAGTTGGTCACCTTAGCAGAGAGAAGAGAGAGAATTGGAGTAAGGAGGTTACAGTCTGAAGAAGAGCAGAGAAGATGTGGGTGGTTTGGAGCAATGATTTTCAGCTTTAGACAGAATGGAATCTTCTAGAGAACTTGTACAATACAGGTTGTTGGGCTCTACCTGGCACTTCTGATTCAGTAGGGGAGGGGCCTGAGAACCTGAATTTCTAATTAGCCACAGAAGGTGCAGATGTGCTGGGTTTCTACCACACTTGCAGAATCACTGATCTAGAGCACTGGGCACTGTTTTGAAAGGCTACACATTTAATCTACAGGTCACTGAAGTCAGGAAGTGAGCACAGAGTAGCCTAAAGGTGCTATGGTTTGGGGCTAGCACTAAAGATGAATCTGGCTAGCTTCCCATCTCAGCCTAGGAATGTAGCTTTCAAGTCTCTTGTCTTGTCTGTATTTGATGATTGCTGCTCTGGACACACAGTAGCTGCCCAATCAACATTTGCTGACTCAAGTATTGCTCAAATAGGATTCCCAGAGATCAAGGAGTGCACAACTACAAAATTAATAGCCATATCTCCCGAGGCGTTAATTTATCTGACATCTTTACAGAATGAGTTGGGTTTTCCAAGTAACTAAAGTTGAGGTCTTTCTAAAAGATGAGGCACTCTGGGCAACATAGTCAGTGCAGGCTGCTAACATAATCACACTTGAAAGGAATCACCCTGTCAGCATCTTTTGTGGGCTCTCTTGGGTTATCTTTATTCAAGACAAACTTGAAAATTGAATTTTAATGATGTTCCAAAATAGAGGTATAAGGTCCTGCATTGCCATAGGGCCTAGGGCAGCTGCATTCTGTGCCCTGTCTAAGGTATATATCTAAGTATTGTGTACCATTTAAAACATCATCCTCATTTGTCAAAGCCATTTTAGGTTTCACATAAGAGAAGTTTATTTTACGGTCATGTAATAATCCAGTGCAGTTGCAGGTCAAGTGGAGGTGGTGCTCGGTGTGTATGTGTGTGTGTGCATGTGCATGCATGTGTGTGTGAGTGTGGATGCGAGTGTGTGTGTGTTAGGTGTAGTGTTCTGTTACGTATATTCAGCAGTTCAATCTGATGGAGGCGATTTCATCTTCATCGCAAGGTTTTCAAGGTTGCTCTGATTTGTCAACATTCAAGTAGCAGAGCAGTGAAGAACACAAAGGATTATGATGGGTGTCACATTGATGAATAAAACCTGCCTTTGGTTTTAATTAAGACTTAATTACATGGCTGCAACAAGCTGCAAAGCAGTGGGGTGGGGTGGGGTAGTGCAGAAGAAATATAGTCCCTCGCTGGGCACCCTCTTTTCAATAAAAAGTCTACATTATAAAAGTGAGGAACACGAATTTTGGGTGGACAGCCAGATATGCCTCATATGGATGGAAATCTTCATAAAATATGATTCCTGTTCTTGACTGATGCACATGATTTATTTTCTTGGAAATTTAGGGCAGTGTTTCCCAGTGTGTGTTCTTATGTTAGCTTGATCTTATAGGGTATTTCCAAAACAAAATCAAATAAGACCAAGTTTTGAGGTCAAAAAAGTTTAGGAAACACTTTGTACCGTATTTACGTCTTGGGAAATCATAACATGCTTTAGCATCTAAAGGGTTATGAGACGTTGTAAAGAAACTAGTTAATTTTAATTTAGTCTGGTATTTTTTTCTACTTTTGTCACGGAACATTTTGTTTTAGCAGCATACTTTACTATCTCATGGATCTAAGGTCATTGTTAATGTCAGTGATTGCTTTCTGTTGTCATATAGTTACACAGCTATTAGGGTATGTAACTCTTTCCTTACATCAAATGATCTGGATTATAATGTGTTTTGAGCTTTTTTGTCTTTTTGTTTGTTTGCTTTGCTTTTGTTCTTCTAATTCTCTCTGTGTTGAATTATTGGTTCTGCCTTCTTATGATGTTAGTGTTTCCCCTTAAATACTCTTCCATTTTGCCTTCTCCATGCCTCTTTCCATTTTGGTCTTCTCCTTGGCTTCTTTTAGTTTTCTTTGGGTTCAGAAACAGTCATTAAGCTTTCTAGAGTATATTAAAAATAAACTTCTAAGACATCCTTGCAGGAGCAAGGGTGTATGTCTTTTGAGTTAAGTGACTATATTTTATAAAACTTATTTTTGTCACTCTGATGCTTCCTGTTGACTTTGTCTTTTCTAGAAAAGCTCGAACTGAGAATTTAAACCAATGGTACTGTTTTTTCAGGGGGTGGGGCTTGAGACAGTGTCTCACTATGTAGTTTAAACTGGCCTTGAACTTACTATGTAGCCTGATTTGGCCTTGAATTAATGGCAATCATCCTGCTTCAGTATCCTGAGTACTGGGATTACAGATGTGTATCACCACGCCCAGCTGATACTGTTCTCATCTGGCTGATAAACCCAATCGTACCCAGTAACTCAGCTGACTTTTAGACATGAATCGACCAACCCCCAAAAGGCCTTACCATTGATTCTTTCATAATCCAATTTTCACAAAGGAACACTTAAATGTAAATTATATATTAACATGTGTATCTCTTGTTATTCATCTCAAATTACTTACGTGTGTGAATTTTAAAAACACAGTCATTCTTTTACCTATTCCTCTTGATCTTTCCCAGTTGTTATCTAGAGCTGTGAGGTGAGAGGATAAAATATTTTGAGTGATGACTTGTAATTCTGTGTCTCCTTTACATCTTGCCCAAGTTTTCAATCAAAGGAGCAAAACACAAGTTTCAAGGGAAAGAAGAAACAGCATTTGTTTCAGGTATTTAATAGTTCTTTATTGGTTTCCACAATGAAGAATATTTAACTACTGTGTTACACTTATGAAGAAAATTCCTGCACATTTAGAGAAACTGATGGCATGGAAAGAAAAACAAGACAAAATAATGAAACAAAAGCACCCCAGCCTGCCAGGTGCTTGTAAGCATGAGTATATATTTTAGCTCCCTCCATGTTGCACTGTATGATGTAAGAGGTTCAGGTAATAGGAAGAGAAAGAAAATCTGTTCTTTTCTATCAGATATTCTTAGACATGCCAACTCATTTTTCTAGAGTATATATAGCACAAGTTAATGAGAAAATGAATCACTTCCAGCACAGTCTGGGAACTGTGACACCGTAGTAACACAGTTTGCTTAAGAAACTTGACAAAATTCTCTGAGTTCTAAAAATGCCAAAGAGATGCAGCAAGACTATGAAGAGGGCTTACACCTCAGCTGAGCTGAGGGTTGTCATCAAGATTAATTAGGTACATGTTTAATAGTAATATATGTAATCGTTACTGTACCCAATGGTAATTAGGTATAAATGGTACTCACTGCCACATGAGTCTGTTTTGTCACAGCCAAGTCAAGCATCTCTACAATTGTGGTTGGCATTAGGTCCTAATACCCCTGTCAGAGAGAAGCAGGGATGAACACTGGTTATAATGGTAGAGAAAAAATTCTATTCAGTAAAAAACCAACAACAACAACAAAAAAAACAATTGTAATAGGGACAAAGACACTCATTACAGAACTGAGTTCAGTTTTTAATACAGCATGAAAGGGTGGAGATTGACAGCCAAGGAGCAGATGGCAAGGGGGTGGTCAATGGATGGAAGACTACTAAGAGGAAGCATCAGAGACAAGGGAGATTCTGGTTAAACTGACTTGAGAGGCTTCTTGGTGAAGGCAGGCCAGAGCGATCAGATACTAATGGTGAGGAATAAGGAATTTGACCAGATATCTAAGGTAGAGAGTCTTGCCAAGCTAACTTAGCAGTATTGCTAAAACTGGGCATTACAAGGACATGGAAGTCCAAACTTGGGATGTAGCCAACAAATGGGCTCAGAGAAGCCTGACTAAAGTTTGATCAAAGAGTGTTTGTCTCCTTCTATAGCCCATCTTTCCCCTACTACAGTCCTTTTTTCTCTCAACCAATACCTTCTGACAGTCCTTAGTCTTTGCATCAGTCTGAATTTTGGGCAAAAAGAATTGCAAAGATGACAAACAGATCTCCGTGGAGTCTTGCTCAGCTTGATTGGTCCTGGCTGCCAAGAGCTCCGAGTAAGCAGCGACGAGTATGGGGTCAGTGGGACAGAATGGCCTGGGGCAGGAGAAGGACTGCAGCCAGCACACCCTGGGATGGAAGCAGGCTTCATGAAGTCTACAATTTGTACAATTTATAAAAATATATTAACATGTGAAGCAGATTTCCTGGGACTTGTAAGGGTCTTGTGCAAAGGAAGGACCCCACGATTTATGCTCAGTAAATCTGCCTCTGATCAAGCTACCGAGCTGCCGTTCCTATGCTAGCCTGATATTTTAACCTCAGAGGCCTAGTGTATGTCCACCTAGTCCAACTTACCAGTTTTTTCCTTTTTGGCTAGTGCTTCTTGTGCTCTACTTAAGAAATCTTTGTCTCTCATGATGATATTTTTCTTTTTTCTTTTAAAAGCTAAATTGTTTGACATTTAGATCTAGAAATTTGGAATTGATGGGTTGCATAGTATGACATAGAAGTCAAGATCAATTTTATTTTTCTATATAGATAACCAATTGACCCAGCACCACTTTTTTCAAATGGACCATCCTTTCTGCACTGCAGTGCTGAGTCATTTTTTTCCTTAAATTAAGTAACTTTATGTTTTTAGATTCTATTCTGTTTCATTGATCTACTTGCCTATCTTTTCACCAATACTACAGTATTCAATTTCTTACTACTGTAGGACTGCAAAGTAAATCTTGATATTCACTAATCTATGTCTTCTAGCTTTATTCTTATTTTTCAAGATTATCTCAGTGGTCTCAATCTTTTTCATTTCCCTATAAATTTTAGAATCAGCTTGTTGATTTGCATGCACACACACATGCGCTCACACACACACACACACACACTCATACTTCTAAAGGAATTGAAATTGGAGTTGTTTTAAATATAGAGATCAAATTTGGAGAGAGTTGGCATAATCAAAATTTCATAACAGAAGATCCTACCATACTCTGTGTGATTTCAGTCCTTTCAAATTTGTTGAGGTTTCTTTATGATAAATTTTTTAAATGTTCTATATCCCCTTAAAAGGAATGAATATTCTGTCTTATGGGGAGCAGTACTCTAGATATGTCAATTAAGTCAAGATTTTAAAAAAAAATTGTATTGTTTAGATCTTCTAAATCCTTACTAATTTTGTCTCACAAAAAATAAATCAGTCTTGAAGGAAGGTATACTAAAGTCTCTTTTTTAGCTGAGCTATGCTTTATGTATTTTGAACCCATGTTATCGAGTGCAGGCAGATTCAGAGTTGTAACATGGAAGTTACTGTAGAAAACACAATAGTAGACAATAACTCTAGGTTTCTACTCACATAAGCAAGTAGGCACAAGGAGCTACTTTGGACATTGTGCACATTGTGCAAAGTACACACAACAGGACTTTGCACACTATGTAAGAGCACACACAGCAGGACTTCTTTGTTTGGGTCTCAGTAACTGTAATCCTCTTGCTGAGTAAATCCTTCTGGGGGCTATCTTATTTATATGCTTTCATATGGAACTCTGAACAATATAAGGGTGCACATAAACACATGATTTTGAAGATGTTTAAACAAGTTGATAACCAGTCTTAAAGACGTGTCATTGATAGCTACTACGTTCCTTCTTTGTTAATGGATATTTCAGTATTGTTTGTATCATCTTTAGGAGCCAGTCTAAGTGGGAAAAAACAGTACCAAAACAGAACTCTCAATCATCCATGCTTGGGAAAACATGGAATTAACTGGTAATTGGACTATACAAACAATCCTGCATTTTATGTGAGTACTACATGTAATATCTTTCCTCATTTAGTATTTATCAGAATTGGCATTTTTCAAGGGGAAAATTATGGGAACAGTTGACATTTATTGAGCACTTAAATTCTGTGTCTGCCATAATTCTAAAGACTTAAATTTCACAAAGCCCTGTGTCATAAGTAATATTGTCCTCAGGTTACAGACAAGGCAGCTGAGGAGGATAAATAATTTGGCAATGGTTCAAAACCTACCAAGTGACAGTCTGTATTTGAACTCAGAAAGTCCTCTTTACTACTATGTTATACCAGATAGAATGTTAAGCATAAAATAAACATTCTAGAGTTGCAAAGTCATACCTTGGTTTGGTTGTTCTAAGGAAATGGACATGGCCTAAGAGTCAAGTGGAGCCCCTGAGAGGTTTTGGGTAGGTTGGAGAAAGACGGGTGGGTCTGATAGAAGCTCTGGAATGTGCTGTTCTTCTCTAGGTGGCAGAATCAGAATGACTGGGCTGTTTGGCAACATTATCACTGCCCAGAGGAGAAATTTAAACTTGCTTTGGAAGCTGCTATATTTGGGTATCCAGGTTTTCTGCCTTACATGAACACCAAATTCTATCATCATCTTCCTGATGTGTGGCCCTCCAGCTCACTGCAGAGTCCCTGATTCCAGCTGGAATCTGCAAGGTGTGAATTAGGTGAAAATTGTCTTAAGCCCCATCACCCTCTTAAATTCTCTATTTCTTCCTCTCCAATCTCCCTTTTCTTCTCCAATAATCAAGGTACCTACGAATCATCCTGAATGCTAATATTCATTGGGCATTTGTGGTACATATTTGCTAATACTCATTGGCAACGTATTATGCACTTTGGATGCATTTTCTCATTTAGCTCTCACAACCGCCACACTTGGCAAATACTTCTTTCATCACTCCTGCTAGCAGAGGCACACGCTGAGATTAGAGAGGCTAGCCACTCACCCAAGGTCACTTACTCAAGGTCAACTCAGTCAAGAGCTAGTAAGTGACAAAGCCGGGTTTTAAACAGGCCTGTCTGATCCAAAGACCAAGTTCTTAACCCACTATGTTGTCCTGTCCAAAGACTCATCATAAGTAATGGAGTTTAAAGTATGAACTGGAAGGGAGAAAACAGATGGTAAATCTGAAGCCTTTTCTCGTCACTGCATTAGGGGCCACTTCCTCCTCAGAAGACTGTTTGACTAAACTGTAGAGTGCTTTCCTACCTACCTGCGTGCTTTCCTACCATGAATCTCAGTTATGGGTTCCATTAATCAATATTGTAGCTTCAGTGTTTATCTGTGCCCCTTGATGTATCTTAAGCTCCTTAAAAAAATCTTTTTTTTTTTCCTTACCTAGTGGAGGGCCTGGCACACAACGGTACTCAATACAGTTTTGTTGTTAGAAGACAGTGAAGGAGTTCACAGGTTCCTTGCAATAAGGACATATGACTTTGATATTTAATCTTGCTGTTTACAGGATTTGTGATACTGGGCAAGGCATTTAACTTCTCTGACGATCCGTGTCTGACTGTGGAGCACGGAATTATTTCCTCACAGTGTTAGTGATGCCAGTTGACAGGATCTTCTGACCTGGAGACAGTAAAAACAAGAGTGGGCCCAATATTGCAAGCACACCTGCTCTCGTGCAAGCAGTTTTATTGGGCGTGGGAGGAGCGTCCATGAAATGGAGTCGGCATTGGTTGAGAGAGGGACTGAGCTGCTCACAGAACAAAGACAGCAGCAGGGATTTTAAGAAAAAACTTTTTTATTGGTGTATGTTTACAATTCTGAAGAGTGGTGCTTGTTTTGGGGAATTGGTGCACGCACCTATCTGACCACTTTCAATCCCTTTTCTCTTCATCTCACTTACCTGCCTGACCCCCATTTCCTTCTCCACCTTCCAGAGTCTCCCTTCTTGTTTCCTACCACCTCTCCTTTCTTTCTTTCTCACTTTTTCCTTTCTTTCTCCCCCATTCTCCTTCTTCTTTCCTTTCTATTTTAGATTTCTCACATAAGAAAAAAATATGTATTATTTAACTTTCCATATTCACTTATTTCACTTAGCATAATGTCATCAATGTCTACCCATTTTCCTGAAAACAGCGTAATTTTATTCTTCTTTATGGCTGAACAATATTCTGTTATGAACAATATTCTGTTTTATATGCCATTTTCTTTATTTACTCGTCTGTGGATGGGCAGCTAGGCTCTTTCCAGAACTTAGCTATTGTGAACTGCACTGCTATAAACATGGGTATATGTATGTGTTACTATAGTGTGACGTCTTTGAGTCTTTTGGGAGAGGTATAGCTGGGTCAAATGGAATTTCCGGTTTTACTTTTGAGGAATCTCCATACAGGGTTCCATAGCTGTTGTCTTAGTTATTTTCTTTGTCACTGAGGCCCAATACCTGACACCCACAAATTAAGGGACAAAAGGTTTGCTTGGGCTCATAGTTTGTAGCAGTTTCAGTCCATAGCTGGCTCCAAGGCAGGGCAACATCACACAGGGGCATCACAGAGAAGGAACAACTCATAGCGTGGCAGTAGTAAGCAGAAAGAGAGCAGGAAGGAGGGAGAGAGATATACTCTTCCAGGCCACGCCCCCAGTGACCCAGTTCCTACAACCAGGATTTACCTCCCAACATCATATTTAGCAATGAACTCATCAGTGGACTAATCTACTGATGATTATCACAGCTCCATGTTCCATTCACCTCACAAAAACCCCACCTATGAGCGCATGAGGCTTTGAGGGGTCAGATATAAACTATACCAGTGGTTGCACTAGCAACACTAATTTGCTGGGGTAAGCTAAAGTCTGGTAACTTCCACTGGCAAGGGACACAATTCTAAAAGATGTTTCTTCTTGTGACAGACTTGGTTCATTAGCTATCACCATCAACTTATTCTAGAGGCTGTTGAATTTTTGTGTAACTTCAGCTATCATTCTGTACAAACATCCCGGCCTCACAGGTTTGGTCCCATGGTAGGGCTGAGGTACAGCACCCCTGTAGCCGCTGAAGAAGCACAAGGGTGAGGGCATAAAACAGGAGAGAAGAAAAGAAAAGAAAGCATACCAGCTCCAATGAGCGATAGGCCAAGTTAACCCTGTATTTATAGTATTGGATGCAACATTTTAAAAAAGATCAACATATCAACATGCAGAGCTGAGTAGAATCTGATTCAAGGGTTAAGACAGCAAAAAGGATGAAATGTGAAAACAGACATCAAGCTTTTTAATCCCATTTTAGTCACCTGTCAGATATCTACAGCCCTAAGCAAAGAGTATTTTAGCAAAAGTAGTCTTCAGTTGCCTGGGATGTAACCTAGGCAACTGCTATTATAGCTCACCATCAGATATATTATCTATGGCAAAGCTATTGGGAATCTAATATTGTATTGCCCAGGTATGTGACCTCCAAAATTAGTGATTTTTAAACTGACTGAGAGCAAGTGAAGTTAAAGGGCTGTTTTAGGCTTTTTACTGGTAACAATTTCTTATTTCACGCAAACGTTGTGCTTCTGTGGTTTCATCAGGGTCTCGTGACAGGTCTGTTGAAAAGAGCTCAGTGGTGGAGAAACAGCTGTGCCACAAAAGGTAATAGTTTAATGTCCCCAGAGGAGTACTTGTCATTCCAGCCTCTGTCCCACCATAGTGGTCCCTAACTATCTCATTAGGATGTTTAAAATGACCACGAGGATGTGAAGACCCCCCGAAATTTGCAGAACGGTTCACTGTTGGCAGGCTTGCTGTGACTGCTGTTTTCCATGTCAGCTGTTCTGTGTCTTTTCTGTCCCAGGCTCCAAAGCGTCCCGACCCAGTGGGTAGCTGTCTCAACTGATTCGTCTCCCCAGCACCCAGCTGTGTTCCTTCAGGGTAGTAGGTGTTTTAATCAGTATTGCGCATGCTAGGCAGAAAATCTGCTTCATTTAGTGTTGAGGCTTATATTCTTTAAAGTCTTCTGGCCACGTTTGCTCTAGGTCCTAAGGACATGTTAAATGAGCATAAATCTGGTTAACTATTAGGAAGAGGAAAGAAAGTAAGAATCTACACAGCTCAGGTAGCAGATAATTGGCTCCCCAGCCACTGAAGGTTAAGTATAGTAACTTATCAAAGCACCGGTTCCTCCTAACTGTCTTTATCATTCACATTCAACTTGCTTTCCTACAGGCAGCAGAGAACATAAAAACTTCAGGAAGCTGACATCTTAAAAAGCTTTTAGAAAGCAGTGAATCAAGGACTTAAGAATCTCTTCACATTTGGCATTCACTTCAAATGCAACATTCTCTTGCTTTCATTTTTTTTTCTTATTATAAGATTCCTCACTTTAGGGAGAATTCTTTCTCTTTTTGAGGACTGTATTTCCAATCATAACAAATTCTCTCAAGGTTTTCTGAAGCCTTTAAACAGCTACTACCATGCAAAAGTGGATATATTTTTCAGCTTTCTTTCTCTTCTCATTAAAAAAAAAAAACTTTTTCATTCAAGTCAATGTGATAATCTTACCCAAAGGGCTTTAGCCATTAAAAACTAACAAGAACATATCTAGTATAAGTTCAACATTTCCTCTAGCAATCATGATTGAACTATAGTAATACTTAGGTGCATTATATGTTTAAAAATTCTTTTAAATTTCTTTTTAACCTTGTAATTTTATGTCTGGTAAGCAATCTTGAAGAAATAATGGGAAAGATGGCATTTATTATAGTAGAAAAAAATGCAAAAACCCCAAAGGTCTGAATTAGGGGAAATAGTTAAATTATTGTTCATTGACTGATTTGCTGACTTTAAAAATATTTTCAAAAAATTAATTACATGGAAATATGCTGGCTAAGAGTAGTCTGTAAAATCTAGGCACATTTATTTATTTTTATGTAATAGATATATATCCCACTTAGCAAATTATACATATTTATGTAAGCAAGGAGTCTGGAAGCAAACCCAGCAGTAAACTGAGGTTACCCATGATTATGGGAATCTATGTAAGAGTTATTTTCGGCTTAACTCCTTTGCATTTTCCAAACTTTTTGCAGCATAGATGTTCAAATTTTACAATAAAAAATTTGGTAGGTACCAAGATCTTTCTACCTCTGCCTCCCAGCCGCCCGTTATACAAGTTTGAAAAGCTCAATGCAACATTGACAGTCATGACACCAGCGTAATTTTTTTTTTTTTTTTGCATTATGGTGGAACACTGAAAGCATTGTATCTCTGCTGACATCAAAGAATACAAATGAAGGACTTGAGCAGCACAGCTCAAGTATCTGTAACCTACACTGACCCCTTCCAATGTACTTTTGCATATTTCCTTGACTTTGCAGGTTTGCTTGACTAGGCAGAAAGTAGAATTTCTGGAAGAGCCCCCAAATCTTTCAGACTGGTAAAGCATCTTACCCTTCATCACTGGACTCTGCATAATTCTAAACACAGGTAGCTGGGATACTGAGCAGGGAGGGCAGGAGGACTCCTGAGCCAGCTCAGGGCTTAATTTGGTTAGGTCAGCATTAGGAGTGAGATGTAGGTTTCAATAGCAGCTTGGTCTCTCACTGGCTGCTCTCTGCTCCTTAGTTCCTACACGTGGATTAACTGACCTAATTGAAGTTAGTACAATTGTTGACCCCTTAGTAACTACTCAGTAAAAGTTAGCCCTTAATGGACTTCAAAAGAAGTAGAACCCTTTCATTAACTCTGCAGTCCTAAGTTAGCACAGTCTCCCCAGGTGTGTCAACTAGCTACCTTTTGCATAGGAAGGAAGCAATTAACAGTCTGAGTCTTGTGGTTTGTTGTTGGGGGTAGGGGGAGAAAATGGGCTCAGAAAGCCCCAGAATGGCTGTGCCAGAGAAGCATGGAATGGGAGGTGACAGGGCAAGTGTTGTGAGGAGGGTTCAATTATGGAGGGACAGTTTGGTGGCAGAGACGGAAAGAGCTTGGTACCCACCATCTTAGGGGCGGCTGGCTGAGGGGTATGTGGAGCTGCCACTCCTGAGCCTTCCAGATGAGGAGGCCACTGGTGTGTCTGTCACTTAGCACTTGCTCTTCAGGACAGCAGTAAAATGCTACAACCCAATAAGCGTGAAGAATGGACAGTACTGAGAATGCTGATGAACTTAGCTGGAGGAGCAAGTAGCAACCTGGGTTCCCTCTGGCACGGTGGGGTGTTGGTTCTGAAAGTAACTCTTCTCACTCTCTGACCCCCTCACTCTTTGCTGCCAACAATTACAGGTGCCATCTCATCAGTTCCAACAGGTGTCACACACTCCGGAAAAATGAGACAGCAAGAAGTGTCCAGGGTGACAAGAGAAAGCAAACACCAAAAAACAAAAATAGATTTTGATGTTTTGGGTTTTGAATTGTTTTAGAAAGAAACTAGTTCCTGGAATGGTCTATAGCAGAGGATCCCTGTTGTATCAGATGGAGGGGGATGAATAAAAGAAAATTGAGATGCTTTGATATTACAAGATTGGATAGTGATTTTTAGAGAAACACAGAATATCCCTTCCAAAGGTGTCCCCTTGTTATCAGCAGACCTGTTTGGCACAATGAGGCTAATGTGGGTTCTAATTCTCTGGCACCTGTCTGGAAGATCAACAAGGCAGGAAAAAGGTGGTCAGCTCAAAGCTGGCATTTGGCTTAGGGGGTGGGGCAGGGACAGACCTCAGTCTTAACTTTCAGTAGCCCCTGGCTGCTAGGGATGGTCTCCTTCTCCAACACAAACTTACAGGAAGCACATCTCTACCTCTCATAGACATGATTGTTTTTCACAGAGACTCCAACATCATGAACCAGGACAGCAACCTAAGAAAAGCCTGTGATGGGAGGGGGTTGCCTGTACTTACAGTATGCATCTTCTTTCTGTGATTTGTAAATTTAGACACAGATTCTTCTACTGGTCTTTCCTTTCATCTAGAACTCCCCTTCTGGTTTGTAATAAAACTTTGCATTTGAAAAAAAAATCATCTTATTAGAGACTTCTTTGGGCTTTAAAGTCTTTTTCAGCTTTAAGAATCCTCTATTAAAATGTGAACACTCAAGGAAGGAGCAAAATCTGCAGCTTTGACAGCTAATACCTTAGCAGGATTTCTCAATATTACTTCAGCCAACATTTACTGAGCCTTTACTACCTACTTATGTATATATTCGTTTATTCATTTGGTCATCTGTTTATTTAAAGTCCGTTTATTTAATTTACTGAGATGTAATTTAAATACAGTGAAAGGGAAGCTTTTTTAGTGTACAGTTGAACAAAATCCCATTTGAACAAAATTTAGCAAACGTGAAACAAATGCTACAATTGAGCTATAAAACATTTCTGCCTCCCCCAGAGTCTCTTCTGCTTCTTTCCCTCCACCCTCGGCAACAACGGATCTGTATTCTATCCACAGATCCTTGTCTTTTCCAGCCCTTATTATTTGTGAAAACAAAGTGCTCTCTCCTACAAAAAAAAAAAAAAAAAAAACAAAAAACCCAAAAGACAAAACAAAGGACCCCCCATTAACTGTCCTCAACTCTGTTTACAATCTAACTGACTCATCAGATCCCCTGGGGAGGGTGTGGACAAGTTTCCAGTGTCCTTTCCAGTCTCTGCAGCTAGCCAAGCATCTGGTGATCCAGAAGGCCTTGAATGGGGCTGGGGAAGGAGGGAAGCAAAGCCAGAGATAGAGAGGCAGCTGGTATCACATGGGTAGGGCCACACTACTCACCCAACACACGTCACCACGCCAGCCCTGACGGACAGAAGCCAGCACACTTTGTTTTTTGGTTTTTGTTTTTGTTGTTGGTGTTTCGAGATGGAGTCTTGCTATGTAGTTCAGGTTGGCCTGGAACTCACTGTGTAGCTCAGTGAATTAGTGATCCTCCTGCCTCAGCCTTCTGAGTGCTGGGATTATAGGTGTGCACCACTGCATCCAGCCCAACACTTTGAACAAGGGCTCATGTTTGCTCAATCAGTCCAAACATAAACTCAGGTCAGAGGCAAACCTCAAGCTCTGTGCAGAATGTTTCCCTCCTTGGGTTTCTCCTTTCTCGTTCAGTGGCATTGACTCTGGGGAACTGGATATGAGGGTGAAGGACAGAGGGAACTAGAATTAGTCCAACACTCTGGCCTCAGTTACTGGGTAGGCAATGGTGCCAGTAGTAAGGGAGAAAAGAGAGGGAAGGAACCTTTCATGAGCCTCTGCGTGTGCCAGGTATATGTTATTTCATTTGTCCTTAGTAATCAGATGAGCCTCTGAGCTAGGGACGCAGGGATTCCGTTGTCCAAGCCCCTGTTGCTCCACATCCCTCACAACCGTCAGCTTTTATACTTTAACACCTTCCTCACTTTCCCTTCTGTTCTTTCTCATTGCTTCTGTCCGAATTCAGTCTTGTCGTCTTTAGTCCTAATGTTTGTAATGTCTATTAAGAGTCTCTCCACCTCCAGAATGGTCTTAATTTATTCTCCTTGTGGCTAGCAGTTATTTTTCTCAAATGCAAGTCTGATGGTATTAGTCCCCTGCTTAAATTTCCTCTGTGACTCAGCTTTTGCCTCAGGATAAAATTGCAGCTCTGGCTCCTGGTAAACAAGGTTCTTCATGATCCCTGATCCTGAAAACCAACCTCCTCTGTTGTGCCTAGAAATTTGTTGGTGATCTAGGTGGCCAGCAGATTTCTAGACACAACTGCAGAGGTAAAATTGCACCGTGTATAAAACGTCAGGTGAAGCCTCAACAATGTAATTCATGCCGATGTTCTTCCCTTCCTGTCTCCTAACTGTGCTCTGGGCTATGTGAGGTAAGTTCCAGATGAAGCTCCAGTATGACTTCTGAGACCTCTCTTACCAAAGACGAATTCTTGGCCTCTCCTTCCCTGTTCTTCACTATCTCCTTGTTATCGGGTAGCTCCTTCTGAAAGTGGCTCGCCAGTTAGATGTTTCTGGGTTGCTTGTCTCTCCCTCTGGAGTCAGATTCCAGGTTCTTCTCATCTGGAACAAAGAACTGGATGAAATGAGCAAAAAGCAGTGACAAAGTTGAAAAAGTAAAAGTGAGGCATGAGGAAGGAACTGGCTCTGCAGAGTGAGTGTGGAATGACTAAAAAGAGAAAAAGCAATATAAAAGGACACCCTGGAGAAAGCAGGGAGAGCTACCACGAGGAAAGTCACAATAGTGGGCTCTTTGTGGCATTTGTGTCCTTATATGTTGTCTAAATCTCGAGGAAACCCACAAGAACTTCTACACATGGGTCCTGAGAGGAGGTGCTGGGACCCCACACCTCAGGCTGATGTCAGATCCAGGCATCCTATTGAAAACCTGCTTGAGTTCTCGAGAGAAGTCCAGGCACGGGTGCTTTGGGAACTGTTCTGTGCTTGTGTTCTGGGATCTTGTAGTTAACGGGTCACGCCTCCTTCCCCAGCCAGTTTTGCCACACCCTAATCTCCTGTCATCCTGATCGCTTTCTCACAGTCTGCATCAGAATTTACTGCCTTCATGTGCGTATATCCCTGGCACAAGAATATACTTTTCCTTGCCTTTCTGCAGTGTAGGGCCTAGTAAAGGACAAAATCATATTTTAAATTGGTTTTGTTTTTCCACAAAATGACTAACTCAAAGAGTAGAAATCTGAATGTAGAAAGTTGGCTAATACTTCCATGCTATTTCTACTGCATAAATCAGAGAAACACATTTGGGAGGAAAGATGATTTTATTTTGTGTTATGCTGGGTTTGGGGCACCTACAGTCGTTGAGGTGACTGTGTATAGTAGGCAAATGGAAAGGAAGGTATGGAACTCAAGAAGAAATTTGGGGTTGGTTTTTTAGTAACTCTGCTTGGTAGTCCTTAAGCACACTTAATTCTAGAGGTTCATTTCTACATCATATTAAGATAGTTTGTGTACAATACATAAATACTCATATTTGGAGTTAAATTGTAGTTGATATTTGACATGATTTGTAGACAGTAGATTAAAGATTTATGGATTCCATTTTTCAGTTTTCCTTCCTCTCTCTCCCCCTTTTTACCTCCCTCCCTCTTTCTTTTCCTCCTTCCTTTCTCACATATTTCCTTTAGATATTATGCCTTTAGTACTTATTGGGTAAAACAGCCCCAAGGTGTAAATGTCAGGCAAAGGCTTGACAACAGAGAGGTGACTGTTGACAGGGGAAAATTAAATCCTCCTATAATCTACATCAGAACCCAACAGAGCCAACCCCAAATAAATAGAAAATGCAGGTAAAAGTAGCTAGCCTACTCTGCAAACTCAGCTCTGAGACAGTTTTCTAACTCTTTTTCTATGGAAATTCTGGAGTCTCCACTGGGTTTGGGTAAATGATACTCCAATGAGAAGGTGGCTGAGAAGATCCAAAAGAGTAGCCCGACATTTGAAGTGTCAGGAGAGGAACAGGAGTTTGGGGGGAAGGCCAAGAGGCTTGCCCAGGGACAGAGGTATGTGATACAGTAAAGACTGGAGGGTTTCTAGTAAGAGGAGTAGTCAATAGTCAGAGGGATTCAGTAAGTAGAAAGAAAAGAGTCTCTTAAAATAGGCAGTTCCAAAGCCATTGGTAGGCAGAAGCTAAATTGTCGCAAGCTGCAAATGAAAGGGAACCAAAGAAACAGAGCAAAAATGAATAATGTTTTGAAGAAATTGGTCTATTGAAGAAAGGAAGGAAGGAAGGAAGGACAGATAGAGAGCACACATACAGTGGAAAATTGCTTACTGTCTTAGTCTGTTCAAGCTGCTAAAAGAGAATACCATTGACTATGTGGCTTATAAACAACACACATTTATTGCACATAGTTCTGGAGTCTGGCAAGTCCAAAATCAAGGTTTCTGCACACTTCTTGTCTAGTGAGGGCCCACTTCCTGGTTCATATGTAGCCACTTTTTCTGTGTCCTTACCTGATGGAGGTAGTAAGGGATCTCTCTGGGGTCTCTTTTGTAAGGGCACTAATCCCATTTGTGAGGACTCCACCCAAATCACCTCCCTCATGTCCCACCTCACATTAAGGATTAAATCCTTAATTAAATCCCATCACATTAAGGATTAAATTTCAACATATGAATTTTGGGGGACAAATCATTCAGTCTATTTCACTTAGTTTTGCCATAGCAAAGCTGAAAGATTCTGAAAGATACTGACGGGAAGGAGCCAGTGGTAAAAGTACGCCATTGCCCATAGTCTTCTCTTCCATTTAAGCCTACCCACTCTATCCATTTAAGGCCACCGCTCTAGCAATTCTCTTTCTCTCTTACCAATTTTTTTTATTTTTGCTATATCTTTCCCATAAGACATAAACACACCAAAATTTCTTTTTTATTAAAACATATAAACAAACAATGAAAACCTTCTTGAACTCACTTTCTACTCTCAAACCATTGCCTGTTTCTCCACTCCATTCTCAGCAAAACATCCTGAAGAAAGTTTCTTTGCTGTTTCTCATTTCTCATCTTTTGTCTTCTCCTGTATTAACTCAGTGAGTGGTAGTGGAAAGCAGGGGTATTCCCATCATTCTATTGAAATTTCCCTGTCAAAGACATCAAAGACTTTCAGATGACTACATTCAATAACTTACGGCTTGTATTTAGATGTTCCCCCAAAGGCTCATGCACTCATAGGTGGGGCTTTTCGGAAGTGGCTGGATATAGGGTGTGTGAATGTGGATTAAGGCCGTAATAACTAAATTAGTCCATTAATTGGCTTAGCAAAACTCTGGGTGTGGACAATGAGAAGGCCCACCCTGGGCATGGTGGCACCACCTAAAAGGTTTGTAGTCTGGATGGGATAAAAGGGAAAATCAGGCTTGATGCCGCTTGCTGCTTTCCGCCTGCCCTCCCATGGACGGTTTCTCCTCTGTGATGCCTCTTTACCATGCTTCTCTGCCTTGGGGCCAGTCAACTATAGACTAAAATCTCTACAAACTGTAAGTGGAAATAAGCCTTTCCCCCTTTAACTTTGGGTGTTGGGTATTTTCTTAGTAACACAAAAAGTGACTGAGACAATAGTCAACAAACATTTTTCACTCTTTATGCTGGTCAGTGATGTGGCATTTGATCCATGTGATCAGTTTCTTCTTCAGTTGGATCCTAGGACACCACATTTGCCTAGTTTTGCTACTACTTCTTTAACTGCTTCTCTTTTGTTGGCTCTTACCTCTGTCTATAATATCTAATGGTTGGATTGTCCCAGAGACCAGTCCTTGGTCCTTTTGCCTTTTTCATCTATACTTACTTCCCATGTTTATTTTAACCTAATATCGTGACTTTAAGTGCCGGCCTGGATCTATCTCCAGAGCTGGAGGCTATGTATCCAATTGCTATTAAATATCTCTGCTTAGGTACCTAATTATATTCAAAACTGAGCTCCTCGTGTTCCACTACTTACCTAATCTTTCCAAAATCTTTCTCATTCCAGAAAATAGTAACTCCATTCTTCTTGTTACTCAGGTTTCAAGACTCAGCATTATCCTGACTCTTCTTTTATTCAGATGCCTCACATCTGATTTCTCAGAAAGTATTTAGGCCCACCTACAAAATACCTCCAGGGTTGGATCATTTCATACCACCTCCATTGCTAACTCCCTGGTGACTAAGGCCTACTCCAGGCCACTATTGTCTTTCACCCAGATTTGCTGCATTAATCTCCTAACTAGAGTCTTTAGTCCAGTTGTATGCCTCTTCACAGCCAAAAAAATACTATTATCCTAAAAATGTAATTCAGATCACATTATATTTCTGGTCAAAATCTTCCACTGGTTTCACACTATATCCAAACTAAAAGCCAATTCTATGACCTTTTCAACCTCACTGGCTTCCTTTCACTGACTTCTTTGGTGTTCACTGAGCACAAACATGCCATGGACCCATTACACCTCAGGGCCTTTGCACATGCTTCGCCTGCCTGGAATGTGTACACTCCTGCCTCCTTTTAAGTTTTTCCTTAAATATCACCTTCTTGGTGAAGCTTCCCCGACTGCCCTATTTAAAATTCCAACATTCTCTCCTTTACACACAATTCCCTATTCCCTGCTTTATCTTTTCCTTTAGTGTAAGGCTTTCTATCTATTCTATCAACTGAAGAATCCCCAGTCTAGGACAATGCTTAGCACTTAGGATGTGAATCAATGACACTGATCATGTTGGAGGGCAGAGGGATAATTAATGGATCAAGGTTCAGAGGAGAGCAGAATCCAGGAAGCATGGACAAGTATAGGTGCAAAAATATTAAATTCTTGTTTTCAGAGGCAGGGCTGACAAGGGAATCGAGGAGGCTCCTGATACCATCATTTGCACATTAACCGAAACAAATCAATACCAGCACATCGCCTTTCATGTACATTTACATTTAAGCCTTTTATCTCTACCTGTGGTGAGAAGAAATCTTGTCCTCAGGTTAGAGGAACTGCATACATGATCAAGAAGTTTGGTGGATATTTACTCAGAAAGCACACAAATTGCCTTCTTGACCTTGAAATCATCTCACATTTGAGGTAAATCTGCTTTACTCTTGAACACATATCATTTGTGAAGCATCAAAAACATCATCATCAGCTGGGCATGGTGGCACACGACTGTAATTCGGCACTCGGAAGGCAGAGGCAGGAGGATTGCCATGAGTTCGAGGCCTGCCTGGGCTACATAGTGAGCTCAAGGCCAGCCTGAACTACACAGTGAGAATCTGTCTCAAAAAACCAACCCCCCCAAAAAACAAAAAAACCCCGACCAACCAAACAAACAAACAAAAAACATCATCATCGTCGTTATTAATACTATTATTAGCCTCACTGGTTGTGAAGTTAGTCTGGGAATGGTCCACTGTGTCCTCTTCCATCCCTTAGCCCCAAGACTTCATATCAGAAAGATCTGAAGCCAACATTGCTGAGCCTCCTTTCCTCCCTCTTTCCTTCCTCAGGAGTCCTGATGAGAATCCCAGTTAATAAATTCAAACCTCATCTCCCAGATTTTCCTTGGCCTCAGGTCTTCAGCGTCACCTTAAACCAAGGTGACACGGGTGATTACGCAGCTGCTCAAGAACAAGTGCAGTGTGGGGAGAGACAGAGAAGAAGGAGAGGGGCCTGAGAGTGAACTGGAGGCTGAGGGAGGGAAGGAACAAAGAAGCTCGGCTGTGCTCAGGAGAGGGGTCCTGTCACGATGGTTCTACTGAGTTCGTGGTGAACAGACTAAGCCTGTCGCTGGGTGTTGATCTCAGATTCTGGAAAAGACACACAAAAGTAGGAAGGTGAAAACAAAAATTAGTTTGGTTTTGTAGGGACATTTACAGAGGGACCTACGCCTTATTCACAGTACTCTGTTATCAATGTATTGCAATATAATTTTTTATATGAACAATTTCTGTTCTCATTGGACTGAAAACTCAAGCATAAGGTCTTTATCTTTTCCTTGTCATACCCCAGGCTGACACATTACATTTATTAAATAAACAAATTAATGATTCATAGCAATTTATGTATATTACTTACCAATTATGCCTTATGACCATACTGTATATCAGCAGTTATATAAATTATTAGCTATCAGAAGATTTGGTATACTCTGCCCTGTAGTCAGCCTGAATTTTGTAACTGATCGTATTTCTTTTTTAGCTTTGATTCCAGAAGATTCTGAGCCAATATAAGAACAAATTTTAGTAACTCTATAGGTTCCTATCACTTTCACATGTATAGTGACCTTCTTCCACTTGTGTGTGTGTGTGTGCACATGTGTGCATATATATGCACAGAGTATTTATACGAGTATATTGTGTATTTATATAGCATATACACACACATGCCCCAATTCAAATCCTATGTATATAAATATATATGTATATACCATATACATATATATACCACCATATTTATACACACACCAATTCAAATCCTTTCTGGAATACGGTTCCATATATATGTACTAATTTTTAAAATGCTGTTTGTCAGGTTAATGTTGTTCTGTTTTATCCAAGTATTACCATGAATTTCTACAGGAACTCAGTATGTATGAGCACGCATTACAGTACTTCCATTACATTGTGACCATCCTTTGACTACTTGTATCAGCTTACTTTTTCCAGTCTATACTTGGAAAATAAAAAGGAAACATTTACAAGAAACTAACCACAAATCTTGGTCTGCCACCAAGAGACCTCAGATGAGGTGAATTCATGAAATTCTAGAGGTTTTTAGATCCTGTCCTGAATCCAACAATAGTGAATCATTTTTTTTGTCACTTAAGGTAGATTATTTGGGCCACTTTGTGCTTCGCTTTGTTTGAGAATAGGGGTAACAGATAAGAATAATCTGGATATGAAAAGTAATAGTGATAAAATTTAAAACAAGATACTAATAGATACTCGGGTTGAGGTTTAAGAGAATTGAAATAACGCAACAATAAAATTTTCATTGGATTTTGTTGCTGCACATTAGGGATCTATATAGCTTTTGATGTCAAGTAATTTTTGACCTACAGAATTCTTAGGGGAAGAAGAAATCCCTCCAAAGAGCTTATTCAGACAACTTTGGCTACACAGAGATTTCATTAGATTCCAGTAATGTCACAGGGATGCCCTGTGATAGTTACTGCTTATCTAAAATCTACCTGATAGACTTAAAAAGATTTTACACTCATAGTAAATAAATGTTCTTCGGTATGGCCTGTCCATTCTAGTCAAATCCCTTGAAAATATACCAAATCAATGTTTTTGTACAACCTACAATTTATCACTCCATACAATTTCCTTCATGGAAAATGAGTGATACTATCTTAAGAACTCCTAAGTGTAAATAATTATACAGCATAATTATTTGCACTCCAAACATTTGGATTTTATTCTATAAGGAAGGAACCATGAGCAATGGTCTAAAATCTGACACTATAAAATAGAGATATTTTAAAGATTAATCTCATTTTCATTACTTATTGTGGCCCATAATTTATATCTAGTATTCTTTCTTATTTAGATGTGCTCAACATACTGAAGGAGTCTGTTCAATAGCATGTTGCTGCAGGTCCCATTTATTATTCACACTGTGGGCTCTGTGTTGTCTCATACTTATGTTTAAGCTGTATTGCTAATGCTAGGAGGATATGGGGTCAAACACACACATTCAATGTTGGATTTGGATCTTTGGGCCTTCGTAAGAATTGAAATATGAAGTTTAGTCTTTTTATATTCAACAGAGACAAAACAATATTGTTTCTAGTAAAAATACAGCCTGAATAAAATTTGAAACTTTAGATTCACACCATAAAATTTCTGCCCTCCATTAAAACATGCTTTCTTATCAGAAGAAATAAACTTTGAGAAGTCAGTTTAATTCTACAAATATCCTGTGGTTTCCTCTGGTATTGTATGCATGTTGAATAAGGACTCTTGATGAAAAGTATTAGATCCAAAATAACAAAAGAAGAATGGAAAAGAATGTATTATTTCGAGTATTGTCTTTAGCTGTTCTTTCCAAAACAGTTGGAGGAAGGGTTAGTATCTCGATATCACACATAAAAGCAAGTTAGTAAGTCAGTTGGGCATATGTACTGTGTTAAAGTAGCTCCAGGTTTCCCAGAGCAATTCACACGTGAATATGTACACCAGAGAATATGTTGTGATTCTAGAGATTCCTCAAGTAAAATGATGCAGGGATCGCCTTCTTGTGGCTTTGGCTACGTGGGACTCAGAAACCAAAGAATAAGAAGTCACCTTTGGTCCCATTTTTGTGGTGGTTAAATGAAGTCTTGGTTATCGCTTAGCTCTCTGGTCACAGCACCAGCACTGAACCATAACTCCCCTTAGCAGGCTGCCCTCTCACTCCTGAGGGCCTGTGCCCTATGTTTTGAACTTGACCCTAAATGTTTGAGGGGTTACTAATCAATGTATCAAAGAAACTGACTTTCCAGTTAAAAGGTGAGGCTATCTCCTTACAAATGAGTATGGATTTTCCTTTCCTCTCTTCTGTTGCTGTTTGGAAATAGGGTTAATTTATTTTAAGAAACTTCACAGTTATAGTCCAGAAACAATGACTTCTCAGTTTATATTTGAGAAATGCTTCTGTGTTCCAAATTTAAAGAAAAATTAGAGTCAAATCGCAGACACCCCAGGAGTAATGACTTAGTGCAGTTGTTCTCAGTCTGGTCAGGCTCAAAGCCTCTCTTTACATCACTCTTTTTATGGGACACCTCTGTACTACTGGGAAATGAAATTGCAGATAATGTAACCTGACTATCCACATAATCATCTGAAAAGAGCAAAAAAACTATACTATAACATGGAAACACAAAAAATGTAACCTAAAATATGTATTTTAATATTTAAATTCTAAAACATTTCATGAGGAACTACTCTGGGTGAGAATCACTTAGCTCTCTGCTGTCTCCATTGTGGGACGATGTGATAAATGAGTTTAGAAGTAAGCTCTTTGCAATTTAGAACAAGTTACTTATATTCTCCAAGCTTTAGCTTCCTCATATTTAACAAGGACACTATTTCACAGGGATACTATCTGTATAACACAAGATACTGCATCTAAAATACCTAGTACAATGTGGAGTCCATAGTAAGATCCTTGAGATCTCAGTATGACTATTCTCAGCACAGTCCTTATGAAAGTAGTCAAAGTTACTGAGTCTAAGGCTGATTTTTTTCTTTTGCAAGATCTACCCAGTCGGATTTAGTGTCTTTCTAAGACAGGAAATGGGAACTGGGTGTAATTCAGAGGTTAAGCTGTTAAAGGAATGACTGACTTTTATTGCTCCTCCCTACTCCCTTTGCCAAGTCCATGAAGTAAAGAGGGTCAAATTTCCATTTTTTCTCCTAGGTTCAGTCTTTTCATGCAGCTGGCCTCTACACATTCCTCCTACCCATCAGTGGAGGAAAAGGCACTTTGCAAGGTATTGTTAGATATGTTGAGGACTTCACTGTGATTTGGAAAAGTGAGAGTTTGTACCCAGCGACCTGTAGACCATAAAGACAGTGGTTTATGAGGGTGTAGGGAGGTGATGGCTGGGATCAAAATGAGAATTAAGGGGATGTTCTTTATAATCACTAAAAAGAATCTGCCAGTTTCTCTCTTAAACTAGTGGCCTCCAAATAAAATCTTCTAAAATATTTTGAAGGAGAAAAATGCAGCTTTCTTAAGAAAATAACTCAATCTAGGCTACATTTGTAATTTCAGATTTTTTTTTCGTTTAGTGCATGGAGAGGACATTTTAAAGGTACGTTTTACCCCTGTTCATTTAGAAAGCCTTCTGAACAAAGATATTTTAGCCATTGTGTTTTTAAGTTTTAGAACGCACAGCAGAACCAACTTCTTATTCTGCATAGCAAAGTAAACTCCTTTAAAAATTATCTAGAGCAGCATCACGTCATCCCTGTTTTATACCCTCATAAACAAACTGAATGGGATGAAAAGCCCTTGTGGAGGAGCAGGTCTCTCTGGTTACAGCCTTTTCTAGATTTCCCTTCCCTGCTTCATTCTCCTTTTTGATAAGAGATCAGGTAACCATGACAACAGTGCACCACGGAAGTCCTTTCGTTTTTTGTGCTTTACATAATCCTGAAAATAAATCTGCTATCTGCTTGACACTTGCTTCCTTTTCTCACCAACTTTTTTTCTTTAATCTTAGCGTGGTATAACCTGAAAGAAAACTCAGCACTTCAGAAGATTTGCAGCCACCTACATGACTTCCTATCAGTAGCGGGTTGACTCTGAATTCTCAGAGGCTCAGATTCTCGCCGTGGAGTCTCCCCATATACACTTCACACTAAATTACAGCTTTGTTATCCAGTTATTGAAGACTAGCAAGACTGTAATGGCTCACTGGGGTCCTTTCCTATGTAAGATTTACACAGTCTGAGTCCATGTCATACAAAATGGCAGCCACTGTTATTATGGGCCCTAAGGTTCAGCACCAGAGAGGCTGGTCTTATGGGAATAATGCTGGTCCTCCGTGGGTATCAATCACTGATTTTTCACTTGGTCAAATTTTAATAAGACTACTTGACCTAATTTTTCTTGAAAAATCAAGACTCTAACATAATTTAATATAGGAATACTGAAATCTACTTTTGAAATGAGAATATGTATTATGCCTACCTGGGAATCTTAGAATTTTGAGTCATACCAAATGACTGACTTCTGTTTTTCTTCTGGGAAGATTTGATGCTTTGCTATAAATTCTAAAACCTTCTGTAATGGTGAATGTCTTCCCTGCCCCAACAAAGGAAGCTACTTAGCTTCCTGTGTTAATGGCTATATGGGTATTCAGCCAAGTTGAATGCAACGTGGTTAATTTTTGATTGGATGGGAAAATGTTATCATCAGGGTCAGAATGAGGCCATTGTTTTACAATCAGACCGAGCTCTTGTCTTTTCCCATTGGCTTGAATTGTGTTCAGGAAAACTGTTATTGATTTGATTTATTTCCCTAATGGCTGCGTTCTGCTGTCTCTCAGGAACACAAATACACCAGACACATGGCGCTTTCTCCCGTATGTCTGCCAATTAAGGATTATTGAGTTTAATGAGTCTATTCCACAGCACCCAACTCTCCGGTCTTTATTCAGTCAATCTTCTGGGAGTTAGGACTCAGAAAAAAGATTGCAGAAACAAGCATATGAATTTGTTGCATAACCTTGTACTTCCTTCAAGGCCATTTTGGTCCTCCCTAGAATATGTGATATTCTATGTGTAATCACAGGAAATGTAGTCATATCATTGTCATCCATCCGAATGACCCTCATTCATTATGACTGGGGTAAGCCCGAGGGCCTGTGTGTATTGTATACTGCAGAGGTTGTGCCCTGCCCCAGGGGGTCCGATGGACAGTGGGAATAGATCTTGCTTATTTTGTACCAGCTGAAGGGGCAAGGAACTTTCCCTAATTCCCAGAAATACCCTGGTTGTGGTGGCCTTGCATAAAGTGGTTTCAGTACATCACCATTCATACTCGACCACCTGGATAAACAAAGTTTTAGCACTGGGATGCTATGAAGATGAGCAATATGGAGAAAGGAATGAAAAGATACAGGGCAAGGAAAAAAGTAAATACAGAGACTTCTCAGTTTCTTTACCTCATACCCCTGGATAACTGACATCACACTGGCTTTGAATTTCAGATTTGGTGTGACCAAGAGGGTAACATACTTACCTCTTTGTAAGTTTTGTATCCTCATCTTGGGGAGGGGTGCTGGGAATTGAACTCAGGACCTTGCACTTGCTAGCAGTGCTCTACCACTGAGCTAAATCCGCAACCCTGTATCCTCATCTTGAAATGAGATAATCCTGCCTCAGAATTGTTGTAAAGATTTATTGAGATGATGAACATAAAGCTGTTTGCACTGTGCCCCGCAAAGAATGAGAGCTCAATAAATATGAGCTATAATTGTTATGGTTGTCATTCTCCTCTCCTGCTGCCTGACCTAATCCTTAGTGTTTACTGTACCTATCACTTAGTAGAAGTAGATGATGGGTTCTGTGACCCTGTAGGACGACAGGATGCAGAGAAAGAAGGGAAACTAGAGTGTGGGTCATGAACAAACCACATCTGGATGTACTCGAAGCATTAAGGGCTACATGAGATTTAATCAGCTATACACGTTTAACCATGAAGGTTCTTTTTGACTCAAACTCGACTAATTTAGGTTTCTGTTGTACTTGTTTTGCATATTACGTCTTGTAATTTTTAAACTCATATTTCTCTGAAGGTGCTTAAGAGCTTATTTATGATAATTACTATTTGTGATTTCAAAAACTAGAGGGCAAGTTGTGTTTACTTCTTTGTCAACAATTACCGAGATTGCTACTTACATCAAAGCAGGGGCAAGTCTTTGTCTCTTGTGGCCCAGTGGCCCAGTGTGGTCATCTGATCCTGTGTCCTCAAACATGAAGATATAAACACTCAGTAAAAGAGCAGGGCCTCGGCCCTTCACTGTTCATACTTTAAAAAAGCATATTATTTTTCTTCTTTTAAAAAATTTCAACTGGAAATCAACTAAGCCTACAGTCATTTAGCTGCTGGTTTCCCTTGAATACTCTGCATGATGTACATGTCATCTATTTAAGCTCTGTTGTCCAGTGATACAAGGGAAGTTTAGGCTCAAAAATTCTGTTTACTTGCTTAAAACAAAACGCCACCTTTCAAAGTCTCTGAGAGTCATTTGCAGATCATTCTTTGAACCTGCTGATTTGAAATACCATATAGGAATTCTTGGTTTTAAGCTAACATGGGTTTTTAACATTTATTTTGATTTTTGACAGCTGCAGGAATGGTAGAAAGACCTAAGAGTTGGCCTTAGACTGTAGAACGGTCTGCTTCTAACTGTGATCTTAGACAAACTGTACTGTCTCTTACTGGCCTCTGTTTTGACCTATGTAAAATGGGGGGATGAACATTTATCTTTAAAAAGGCTGTCTTCTGAATTTGGGAGGCCTGGTGCAAAATGACAATGTGGTAGCCTTTACTTAAAAATGCAAGAAAGAAAATGCTACTACATTTACTTAATATAACATTTTTTCCTTTCTTCCACTATCTCTCAAATTGTGATAGTTTAAAAATTTGCTATTTACTGCTATACAAGAAAAATTAGAAATTTAAATTAGCCAGATTTTTACCAAGCTTCTTTACATTGTGCTGTGTCAGTTTTAAATGCACCATAAGAGTGTTTACTCACATGAAATCAATGACATGCAATTTGAATTTCATAGCTTTTAACGTGCATATGTATTTCATCCTTAAAATAGTAGAAACTGCACAAAACTGCTTGATCCTTTTTCATTCACTTCTTGATATGGGCACATTCTACCAGAATATTCTTTACTGGTGAGTAAGGTAAAGAAACTGTGGATTGCTCTATGATTCCTTCTGTGTCATCATTTTGAGGATAAGTGGTTGGTTTATGCAGAGAGTGACATAGATCAGAAAGGATATGATTGGGGTGGGAGGGCTGGAAAACCCAGTGATAAGCAAGCATCTCTCTCCCACTCTATGTGGCTAATTTAGGCTTCCTGACAGCATGGCAGTTGTGGGATAATGAGACTTGTCCTATGATGCCTCGCTTTCTTTAGAGTGAGTAATAGTCTTGGTCAGTCATGTTTCTTAGAACACTATTGCCTTCTGTTTGCATTTGAAATGAGTTCTGGTTCAAACAGAAATGTGGCCTCTTGTGGTCTGTCCTTTTCCCTCCTACTTAGTCATAGAGGTAACACACTTACGTGTACGTGGTACTGACTTTGTGGGTTCCTGGAACTCTATGCTTATGGAATTTCAGTATATACTACATGCCAGTAGGGCAGCAAGGAACTGTGGACACATGCATGTCCTCTGTGCACACATGCCCTATTGTCCCATCAATCTTCATTTACAAAATACAAATTCAAAGATGAGCTTGTTGTGAATTTGTTGGATGGCAACTACCTGTCGTTCAGTCTAGGACAAAGTCCTTCTGAGCTCAGGGATCTGTGTGACTACACAGATCTTCTAGGCCCACAAAGCCATCCTGGATCCTTAAATCTCCGCATTCCATATAACCTAATTGTATCATGACTTTATTCATTCCTGGACATGTTTTATCTGTCTAGAGTGGCTTTACAGAATGACTTCAACTTATGGAGCTGTTGATTTGATCCTAACATTTCAAAAATGAGCTTTAGATGGGCTGGGGATTTAGCTCAGTAGTTAGAGTGCTTGACTGGCAAGCAGAAGGCCCCAAGTTTGATCCCCAGCACCAAAAAAAAAAAGAGCTTTATTGAAGTTAATGTAGATGAAAAGTTGGGTTACTTTTAGTAAATTTATGCAGTTGTTTGCCCCTCATTGTATACTAGTTTTAGGACTTTCCATAACCCTGAAATGTTACCTTGTACCTGCTCACATTTACTTCTCGGTCCTACCCCAGCCCAGGTACCAATCGCAACCTATGGCTACACCTTGGACAAAATGTACTGTGACATTTCTGCTTTCATTAGGCAGCTAGCCATTCCAACACTGGGCAAATTTTCAGAAATGCTCATTTATTGGAGTAAAGATTCCCAAAGTATGGGAGCTGATTCGAGGGCTTGGACTGCCACTTGTTCATAAAAGTACTTTGTTTGGATTTAAGTAGGTGCCTCCTCCAAAAAGGAACAGCCCCATAGTTTGGCATACAACGCCTGGGCTGCATTTCAACATTTCTTCCTCCCCATGGCCAGCCCGGGGCTCCTATGCCAGGTACAACCTGTAGAACAGTAACCAGCGGTCTTGGGAGAGGTACTAGTAATGAGAGTGGGGGAGAATAGACTACATTCACCCCTCTGTGTGAACTCAGGCAGCTTGCTAACCTTTTAGAGTCTCTCTTTCTACCTCTGTACAATTAGAACAGTAGAATTTACCCTGCAGAATTCTCATGGGGACAAAGTGTGGAAAGAGAAATAAGGCAAAGTCTATAGTGCATAGTGCTTAAAAATGTTCGTAATTGCTATTGGCTGAAAAACATACCAAATGCTTTTGCTTCCAGTAGTAGCAGCAATCCGGGGGTGTCTGGCTTCCTGTTTAACTCTTAAAGTGCCAAATGTTTTCAACTGAACTACACGCCTAACTGTAATTCTAATTTTAGAGCAAAAATCAACAGATAGGTAGAATTTCATTAAAAAGTTTTACGGTATGAACAACTTTGCTAGAACAGAGATATTCTATGAGACAATCTTCTCTCTCCTTTGCTCCCTTCCTTTTAAAACTTTTATTTAACCAGAAAAACATTTTAAATTCAAGTAGAGCTCTACTAATAGTGCCTTTCCCCAACTCTGGGCAAATCATTTGATCTGGTTGTTGGTTTCGTCATCTGTTAGGGTAGGGATGGACTATGGAAGTTCTAAGGCTTCCTTGTAGTTTTAAACTGCAGTGATCAATGGTCATCTCTGCTGAAGGGGCAAACACGTTCTTTTTTTTTTTTTAAAGCATCATTATTTGTTATATATATCTTCCTCTCATTATGCCTTTATATCTGCTTTTTCTGAGTATTTATCACAAGTTGATAGGTATTTGTAACTCTAGCCAAATTCCAAATGTGATCACAAAGAAGGAGGAAGCATCGAATTTTGCCCCCACCTCCTCCTTTCTTTGGCTCCTGTGCGCCACCCTGGAGTAGAACAGGTGTGTGGTGAGAGAGAGGGGAGAGGAGAGAGGTGAGGATGGGGAAGGACGGTGTCTGCGTTGGGCTGCTGATGGTCTGCGTACATCCTGACAGAAGTGCTGTCATATCCTTCCTTGACATCAAGTTAGAACAGGTTACGGTCAAAGTTACAACCTTTTCTAGTCAGGAAAAAAAAAAAAATCAAAGCTTTGCCCTTTTTATGATTGACACCTTCCTGTCTTGAAGCCAGTGGACTATGGACTGAAAATGTGAGCCAAACTAAGCCACTTTAAGTTTTAGGTGTTGAATATTTTGTCCCAGCAACCAGGAAAGTGACTAACATACGGCCTTATCCAATCAGTCGAAGGCCTTTGTAGAAAAAAGATTGAGTCTCCTGGGAAAGAGGGAATCCTGCCTCAGTCTGCCTTTGGATTGAAACTACTGCCCGTCCTTGGATCTCCAGCCTGCCAACCTACTCTACCTGCAGATTGTGGAAGTTGGGAGTTGACAAACTTGTAAAATCATATAAGCCAATTCCCCCAAGTCTCTCTCTCTCTCTCTCCCTACTCCCCCCTCAATGTCTCTTCCCCTCCACCCTGTATTTCCTCTCAGTGCACAGAGGGGAGGGGCGGGGGAGAGGGGGAGAACCAAGATGCATCATGTATAGGTACAGAATAAATGTAATGAATGTGACCATTGTATGTAGAATGTACCAATACGTGTTCTTGGTTTAAAATTTTAAAAAAGTATACATCATAACCTTAATTTATAACCTCTTAAAAGGTTGGGTACTACAGTTGGACAAACCCTAATTTAATGGCTCATCTCCCCTAAGTATCTTCCTACTAGCTTTTTTCTGGCATTTAAAATCTTGCTTCACCAATAGAAGGTAAGATCCGGATGGTCCTTTTGAAATGAAATATGGAGCAGAACAACAGGCTCATGTCAGTGGCTGGCATCTTCATGAGACGTGTGAAGCAGATTTTTATTCAGTTAGCTCTGAGAAATCTGTGCATTCAAGTGCTAGATATGTTATTGGTCCCCAGGTAATTAGGGGCCTTTTTGAAACTATATCTACATTCCAGGTGGGCCACTATTGAATAATTTATATATGTAAGTGTATTGCTACTAACTCTGGAGAGGAGTTCAAATGGCTTACAAAAAGATACGTAGTACAACAAAGTCAAACAGGTTGTACTTTGAAAAAAAGAGGCAAAGGGAAGATGATGACAGATGCATGAGATAGAGCTAGGAGCAATGTGACTATACAAATTACATTGCTTGAAATTCTATGTGCTTATTAGAAGTGCACCATGAACTGAGTTAAAAATTCCAAGATTATATGAAGAGGGAATGTAAATCAGTTTACACAATATAAAAGATAAAAGACATATCCACTGCTTAGACAAATAAGCTCAAGTACTTTTGTTATTGAGACTAGAGTAAGATTTCTCCAATAAGTCTTCCAAAAGAGAATACTGGGTAAAATAAACAATAATTTCATAGCAACATCTTTGAGCTAAGTGAAAAGCATCCAAGACCCTTTTCTGTGACACTCGTCATGTAGCCAGGGGCATCAGTCCGCAGTGCAATTCAGTAGATGCCCTCCGCAGTGCCATCACAATGTGTCCTAGCTGTGAAGTCTCCAGCGATTTGGTCTCATCTAGGGATGACTGATAAATTATCCAGCTGTTCTCAAGTAGCAGACTGGCAGTCAATGATGAAGTTTGCAGGGTCCATCAGGGTCCATAGTAAAAAGAAAAAACAAAAGCAAAAAAAAAAAAAAAAACGAAGCAGTGAGTGATGAATTTTCCATAAAAGTTCAATTTAGAAAAGCATCTTTTTTTATAACCTTATTTGGTCTAATAAGTTAGCAACCAATCTCAGTAACTATCATTAAAAAGCAAAAAACCTTTAAAAATCTTGTCTGTGAAATAAAAAAATCTAGGAAATCACTCACCTAGAATGGAAAGATACCCAATACACCAAGAATATTTCTTTTCTCAGCAGGACTTTGGATATTTTTATAACTTGCAGCAATGTGCTAGAAATTATACCCCTGACAAATATCTAGAGTACAGCACTCCTATGTGCCCATTTTAATACAAAACCATATGTTTTTTTAAAAAATCATTTAATCCAATTTCAATTAGAATTGATTGAAGTAGAATCAACTTGGAGATCTGATTTAACTAAAACTGATATACTGTTATAAAAATTTAGGGACCAGAGAAAGGCATTTCCTAAACGGAAGCCACCTCACTGTCCCTCTGAGGTAAGCAGAGGTAGGATAGGGCCAAAGGAGTCTTAAGGAAGATATTTTGAATGCTTTTGAACTCATGGGCAAACGGAAGAGGGAGATTCACAACTTTTACACTTTTGAGCCCCTCCACAATAATCTAACTCAGGAGAATTTTACATGGATATAACCAAATATTCATCTTGACCATAAAACAATAATCAAAACATGCAAACAAAACATCACAATAATAACACCCACAGAATGTTTGGCTTTGCGTGAATGAACTTTCTTGGATTATTTCACAGATTAACAAGTATATCTTGGGAATGGGTGACATCATCTGACAGGATCACAAGTAGTTAGCATTATTGAGCACTGTTCTAAGCATCTTACGTACAAACAAATTTGATCACAACAAATTTATGAGGTAAAAATGATGATAAAACTCCCTTTACAGATAAAAAACTAAGCCAAGAGTTGTTAAATAAATGTTACCCAACTACTAAGAGGTGGAACCAAGCTTCAAACTCTGGCAGAGTGACTCCAGACACCATAGTCATGGCACGATGCTCCATTGACTCTTACCTGAATCTAAGTCTGGATAAAGTTAGGAGGTAGCTATCAGAAATTTTGCTCTTGGTCTTAGAATAGTTGATTTCTGACCATTGTTTTAAAAATAACCAGATCATAAGGACTCTTTTCTTGGAAGACCACTTTTATTCTCTCAGATCAGAAGTGCTTATTGTTTTGTTCTCCAGAGTCCCTGCCTGAACATAAATAGCTCCAGTCTCTATTGAGTTCTAGTGTTTTGGTCCATATCAGATTCTGGTCCTCTGAGTTGAAAACATAGGAAAGATGAAAATAAAGCTCAGACTGTCTCACCAGGTTTCTTCGAGGGTGATGAGGACCTTAAGAATTGTAGTCAGTGCATTAGCTGTGCCTGCAGTCACCTTCTGGGCTGATGGTAGGACCACTCACTAGTCACCTCATCACTAATCTCCCCAGAGCTTGGACCTCTTGATTGTGCTTTCAACCTAGAAGTCTTCCAGTCTCTTGCACCAATACTTTACTTCAATTTATGCCAATGTTCATGGTTTAATTGTAGGGCAACACCCTATGCCCTACACCCTACAGGTCTCTGTCTGCATCTTATGGGCTCTCGCCAGTAGTGAGTCAATAGAAGTTCAAAGTATTTACTACTTAGGGAATCACAGGTGCCAAGAACTGATAGTGGCTCAGCTTTTGACACTATCCTCACCAATTTCCCTGAGGCCAAATGTTGCACTTCTGTCTCCAACATTATGGTCAGAGTTTAATCTCTTGGATTTGTTATGCTCAGGAAAGTCTGTTCTTCTATTCCTGGATACTTCTTTCTCAACTCAAACTCTGCTTTGCTTTTCTCATCTTTCCTTCTTCCTAACCTGTGATCTGGAATCTTTGTTAGTTTTGTACTGTAATCTTTTAAAATCCTTTAATTTGTCCTGAGGAAAATGAACTTGTTTATACAAAGTTATCTGTCTCATTATCAACATATCCGTATGCAGTAGTTATCCATGAGAGGCAAATACAAAAAAAAGGAAGCCGGTCTCCACCGGGGGCAGATATGGAGCTATAGGAATCCAGAGATCATGTTTGCTGGTGTCATTTTTCATACTTCTGAAATTGTTATTTTTAACTTGTCTGAGGAACATTAAATGCACATGCATAGACTCATTTAATAAATGCTAATCTGTAAAGCACTGTGCAGTAACAAGTCATAGAGTTCCTTGGGTCTTACCTATAAGAAGGTGTAGGTGTAATAGGGAAGCTGTGGCATGGATGATATACAGTGGTACCTCAGTTCAGGAGCTTAATTTTTCCATGATTCTGGTAGTAACCAGAATTAGGCAAGAACTTAATCAAATTCAATGGGTGGGTTAAATGGTGATCTTATGTGGAATTTTGATTCAGTTCTTGTCCAGTTCGGTTTACAACCAGAATTGTGGAAAGAATTAAGGTCCTAAACCAAGGTACCACTGTAATACAAATAATTATTTTATAGATAAGAGAGTATTATAGCTTTAAGAAAAGTATGCATAAACTGCAGTAGGAGTTTTGAAAGCTTTGTAATTGAGAAATAAGATATGAAACAAAATAAAATAGGAATAAGAAATTAAAAGTGGGAGTGAATTTAAATGTCAACTAGTCCATCTGATTCATATAATTGAAACAAGCTGACCCAGATAAATTTAAAAAAATAAACAGGAAGCTATATAGTTTAATTGTGACAAAACTGGTGCAGGAATACAGATCTTTGGATTCCTAGTGTGGAGCTATTTCCTTTATGTGCATAAGCCTCCCCAGTAGCGCAAGAACATGATGACCACGCCTTGGGTATAAAGTATTAGCAATAGGCAGCAAATTGTTTTTGAAAACTAAAATTGTCCTATTAAATGGAGAATATCATAGAATAGACAAGAAGCTTCTCTTTGGATATATTTTGCATTGATTCATTTCTTGTTGGAAGAACTACATCTAAAGGAGAGCTATGAAAATAAAAGACTAGGAAATGAGACCCTAAGAAAGGTTATGGAAATCAGTTTTTTAGTCTGTAAAAAGAATATTAAGGGAAGAATTCTTCAGCTTCTGGGATCAAGATGTCCCCATATAGCTATTTTCCATCTCTAGAAACAGAAAACCAAAGAAAACATGCTTGACTATCCAGTCAAAAGGGTGAAATTAGATGTAAGGAAAAGGTCCCTGATGTGAAGGTCTGATAAGTGCAGAGAAAGGAAGCTGGAGGCCTGTGCCTTTCCCTACATTCCAAGACCTGGAAAGTACATCAGCACGTCCACAAGTTCCACAGAACTACTTGGGAATGTGAATGGAGCACGAGACGTCTTGAAGCTGCTTCTCAGGAATTCAGAAGATTGTTCCATCCCTAATACCCATGCACTATGGATTTTATAAACCAGAGGGGCGAAAAGACAAAAATCAAAGGTGACATGACTTTTCCTGATGACTAGAAATAAAATAAGACCATCCATTTTCGTAAGACAAGTGATGATGAAGTATATTGTCTTATAAGTGGCCATTTTTTAGTCAAAGCTAAGCAAGATTGAGCCACCTTGTCTTTTGAGCCTTTTCATGGACTTTTCAGAGCTTTCTCATTCCCACTGTCTCCTCTTCTCATCATCATCCCTCCAAACAATACTCAGTTGCTGATAAATCTCTGAATTATTAACTGAGAATGGAATAAGACCCCAATTCCCAAACCAAGACATAGAATTAGCTAGGAAGTTGAAAATAAAATAGAAAGACCAAACCCAAGTCCCTTCCAGAGATTCTGACTTAGCAGGTAGAGAGCGTGGGGCCCAAACATTTGCAGTTTTGAAAAAAGTAGTGTTTCCACTGCTTGTGTTTGAGGATAATTAGCTTGTGATATTTTCTCTCGACAGTATTTTCATTTTAATAAGGATCTCTTGAAGACCTCTGAAGCTTTTGAATCTCTGAACACTGCATCTGAGATGGTATAATTTCTCATGTAGCTGGTCCGAGAAATAATTTTGGAGATTTTGTCCTCCCAGATTGTCCCATATCGGTTCCACTTGCTTTGCAAACTTAATAATGCCTTTGCTTTTGCATAGAGAGTGGTTGCCATTGCACGGGAGAAACCCTAAGGAAAAGGGTAGATCCTCAAATACTGAGGACATGTGTCAGCATTCTTAGAAAAGGCAGGAGGGAAATGCAAGGCCAGTAGAGCAGGAGACCCTCTTTCAGGGAGCTCTGTTTGGCTCTATGGGTATATTACGTACTCTTGACTGAGTTTCTGTCTGAACGTTGGACAGAGAAATATTTAGGTTGAAAATTTCCTATCTGAAAATTGGTTTCCTTCTCTGTTTGTTTTGTTTTTACTATATCCACAGGCTTGTCTTTGTAGCACATCACTGCTGAGGTTAAGGTTGTATAAATTCTAGGAGATTTGCCAGTTTTCCTCCCTGTCTTGGGCCATTAAAAAAATAAGAAAATCAGTTAAGGAGCCTCAAGGACAATAAGGAGTGAGTCTGCAAAGAATATTGACTAGGAATTGTTTACTGACCCTCACGCCTTCCTCAGACTCGCTGCCCTGATCCTCCAACCCTGACAGATAATCAGAGCTCTTCTGAGAAATTCTGTGCCTCATAAATTGGAGTACTTGAATATCACACTGACAGAAACTCAATGTTTTTCTTGGAAGATTTTGATCAGTCTTCATTGACTGTTCATTAGTAAATGCTAGTAAAACCCAAGTAATAATCACCAACTAGAGTTTGTCCCAAGAAAAGTGTGGCAGCCTTAGTTCTTCTTCCCAAATCTTGTTTTCTCTTCCTCTTGGGTATATAACTGCCTAGCTAGAGAACTGAATTCCCACCCAACTTTGTAGCTATGTGTGGCTATGCTCCCAATGAAATGTTGAACAAATTGATGTAGGCAACTTTGGCCTTACCTAATTGCAAGGCCTCTGTTTTATTGTGAGGCAGAAAGCAGGCGTGCTAGGGAGACTACTGAACCACACAGAAAAGGCTCCTGCCCTACAGCAGTGAGCAGTAAGTTGGAGGGAATCTGGGATCCTGTGGAATTTCATGAAGTGAAACCACCATGCTAACTGAAAATGTTCACCTTGAGAGACTTTTACATCATAAATTAAGGGCTTAGTCCCACCAGTTATAAATAGGAAGTTCCCATCATACCCTCTTCAAGTTCCATCACTTGCTAGAATGATTTAGGACTCAGGGAAATGCTTACTTTGTTTACTGGATTATTTCACAAGATATAGATGAATGGCAGGATGGAGGAAATGCCCGAGGCAAGGTGTGAGGGAAGGGGGTGCAGCGCTTCCACGCCCTCCTGCGGATGCCACTTTCCCCTACCCATCCAAGTGCTCAGCACCCCTGGAAGCTCTCAGAGCCCTACCCCACTGGATTTTTATGGAAGATTTATTATGTAGGTGTAATTGATCAGATTTAATCATTGGCAGCTGCTAATCAAATCAACCTGCAGCCCCTGCCTTTGCTTGGATGTGGCTTGTCCTCCAAAAGTTTATGAGCTAGCTGGGTGTGGTGGTGTGTGCCTGTAATCCCAACACCTGGGAGGCTGAGACAGGAGGATCCCTGTGAGTTTGAGGCTAGCCTGGGGTACATAGTGAGTTGAAAGCCAGCCTTGGCTAAATAGCAAGACCCTGTCTCAAAACTGAAAAAAAAAAGTTTTTGTGCTAGACTGGTCCTCAGCACGGCAGGAGTTGAGAGGTTGTGAAACCTTTAATAGGTGTGGCATAGTGCAAGATAATTAGGTCCTTGGAGGTGACTAATGCAGTTTTCTTGGGACTCTCATTAGTTCTCTTGACAACCTCTATTAGGAAAAGGGCAAGTCTAGTTTCTGAATCGCTCTAGCTTCCTGTCTCCCTAGGTTACCTCTTCTGCAGCACTCTGAGCTTTGTGGTGCCTTCTGCCGGAAGGCCCTTACCAGAGCCTGAAGCAGTGGGGCTACCCCGTCTGGGCTTTTTAGCCTTCAAAACTGCGAGGTAAATAAATGTTATTTCTTATACACCACAAAAGCAGTCTAATACAACTTCCCTTCTCTCCTGTGAGGTCTAGGGGTAGGGTTGAAAGTTCCAGTCCTTCAATTACATGGTTGATTTCCCTGGCAACCAGCCATCCAGGAGGCCCCTTCATGGTCACCTCATTAGCATACAAAAAGACACTGCTTTGGAGATTCCAAAAGTTATGGAGTGGTGTGCTAGGAAACAGAATGAAAATTAAATACCGTACATATTTTTTATTATAAACTGCAGTATCCATCACTTTGGGTTTCTAAAAAGGTTTGTGGTTTTAATCGATACCAAAAAACCTTGAAAAAAGTTGAAAGTTATCTTACTCAATTTCTCTTTCATGTAGAAACCCCTTCTATAATATGTGTTCAGGCAGATCCTAGGCTCTGCGCCAAAGTTTTGTGAAGAATCTGTGCTACTTTACTAAGATGACCAGTCCATGGGGCTGCTTTGTTTATATTTTTACACCTTCCTCCTGTGACAGTGCTACAGTGCTTTGCTGTAAAGCTAATTGGCTTATAAAGCATCCCATTCATCCCCAAATACATACGGTCTACACAACACCCATTCTAGAAGAAGAACTTTAAACAAAAGAGTTCTGGACTCAAATAAGTTTGGAAAATACAGAAGTGCTTTATATCTCCTCTTAAATATCTTTTTTATATATGTCTTCTTAAAGGTACAGAACACATATTAAATTTTAGTTAGGAAAGTCTAAGATAAAGAAATGTGCTAAAGTTGGCTTAGTCCAGTGTTTTTTTAAACATATTTGACTCACAGAACCACTCTCACATAGTTTCCTAAGTAATTGTGTCAATAATACCATGTGAAACCAGTATGTTCCATAAAATACATTTAGGAAATGTAGACCTAACTCGTGACTCAGCCTTAATTGGCACTATTTTCAACACTGCTGAGCAGGTCAGCCATAGATATACAAATTTTAACCCTCCATAAAATAGAAAAATGTTGTAATTTGTTCATATTGCTTGATTATTGGATGTTAGCCCAGTCAGTAGTAAACAGGAAATGTTTTTATTCGAGAATATATCAAGAACTCCAGCAACAAAGGAAATACACACCCAAAATAAAATCCTTACCCCACAAACCGTAAACACATAACTAAGCTTCTTTCTCAGTACCCTCTCGCAGGGCTTACTGATAGAGAATCTAGTCCTTACTGACAAGCACACCTGGTTTCTCTTCTGTTTAATCTCAGTTTGATTTAGTAGAAAGAATTGGGTTGTAGACTCAAAGAACTCTATTTGAATTCCTCTTATTACAGGTATGATGTTTGGGAAGTCATTTATTCTTACTGAGCCTTGGTGTCCTCTTCTGTAAAATGGAGATAAAAGCATTTCATTTTATTTGCTGGGATTAAATGAGATAATGTCAGCAAACTCCCAAGCAAGCACCTAGCACATGGTAGTTCACCAAATGGTAGTATTATTTTTGCTTTTCTCTTCTCACTTCCCCTTCCACCTGTTACTGTTTCTACTTGTTTCGGATTGATTTTACCATGTGTTTCATTACTGTAGGATGCATCTCACATTCTTTAGCTGGATCTAAGAAATTCTTTGAAAATCCATTTAAAATTCTAGGGTATAATTTGATGATCATTCTCCCCAGAGAATGTCTCTCTTTTACTGAGAATTGTAGACTATTTCTTAGTTTTAGTTTAATGAAATCTTGAGTTCTGCTTCTTTTTTCCTTCACTTGAAAGGGACGAAATATGATGACTTAATTAAAATTCATTTATTTCCCACAACTGTTTTAACAGATGCGCTCCCTAAATGATACTAGAAGTCAAAAGTATACTTTTTGAACCCAAGAGTTTTTCAGGAACTGAAACAGATCAGAAGGCTAATTAAAGGTTAGAAATGATGTTTCATTTTGTTCATCAGTTCATCAGGTCTGTAAAAAGCAAATGTTTTATTTCTGGTTGTGAATGCATAGCTTGTATCACATGCACCTACTGAGAATAATTATAAAAGTTGAATAGCATTTTTAAAAATTTTTTTACCAAGAACATGCATTTATACATTGTATACATAATGATCACATCTATCATGGTTATTTTGTACCTGTATGTGTTATATCTTGGTCCCCCGCCCCTTCCCCACCCCTCCCTTCCATTCCCCCCTTTCCTTATTTACAGCAGGTTTATTTACATTTTTCCATTTTTTCCCTTTCCCCTTTCTTTCCCTTTTCCCTTCCTTCTTTGTGAATAGCATTTTTTTTAACACTCCGATTATTTTAATATATCCTATAAGAGCCAAGGCAGCCAGGACTCTAAGGGTCAAGATTCTAGTGATATCTTTTGCTATGAAAACCCGGCAGGAGTCCAACCAGGAAGGAATATTGTAGGCTATTTACATTCACAAACACAGATGCAGTCATATACAAAATATTTACAAACAGAATTTAGTATGTATATAAACAATATATCACGATCAAGTTTCACTTATTCCAGGAATGCAAGGTTGTTTGATATTAGAAAAATTAATCAGTATAAATTTCTGCCTTAACGGAATAAAGAGGAACAAATATATGATCATCTCAATAGATGCAGGATAATTATTTGATCAAGTTCAGCACTTTAAGGAATTGTAGAAAGTTAGACATAGAAAAGGACTATTTAAATCTAAAATTAAAAAATCTACATAAACCTACAGAGACATAGTACTTAATGAGTAAATAGTAAAAGCTTTTCTCCTCATATGAGTAATAATACAGAGATGTCTGCTATGTACCCATTCTAATCAGCAATGAGTAAGACAAAAAGCAAAGAAATATCATAAAAATGGGAAAGGTAAACAAATAAAATTCATAGCAATATGATTGACTCCATGGAAAACCCATAAAGATGACAATTATCATAAAAAAGTGAACGCAAAAATCTCTCCAGACATAGCTAATGTAAACAAGTTAACCGTACATCTAAGTACTAGAAACAAAAAATTAAACATAAAGTTTTCAAGTGACACCATTTATATTAGCATAAAACATTAAATACTTATCTAATAAAAAATATGACCCCTCAACTGAAAGTTACAAAACATGATGGAGAAAAGTAAATAATTAACAGAAACATATTGTACTCCTGAATTGGAAGAGTCAATATTGAAAAGTTGTCAATTCTGTCTAAATTGATCCATAAATTTAATGGAATGCCAATCAAAATTCCACAGAATTCCAGAAGGGGTGAGTGTGTGTGTGTGTGTGTGTGTGTGTGTGTGCACGCGCATGTGTGAATGCAAATTGACAAGTTGCTTCTAAATTTTACATAGAACAACTATGGACCAAGATGATTCAAGATAATTTTGAAAAACCTAAGTTGGAGATTTACACTGCTAGATATCAATACTTATACAATAATCACAGTTATTAAAATATTGCAGAGGGACAAATAGATCAATGGAAAAAGTGGATTTCAGAAATAGATAAACATGTTACATCGTTTATTTATAACAAAAGAGTGCTACTATAAAGTAGCAGGTGAAGTATAGGCTTTTCAATAAATGATACTGAATCATTTGGATATCCATATAAAAATATTGATTTCTACTTTGCATCATTCATTAAAACCAATTCCAAGTTGACTATGGACTTAAATTTAAGGATACCATAGGAACAGGAAATTGGAATATGCAACCAACACGGAGCACCATGGAGTACCAACAACATTAAACATAAAGAAAAATTGATACATTGGACTTCATTAAAATTAAGAATTTTTCTTCATCAAAAATGCTATGAGCAAAAAAGCAAGCCTCAGAGAGGGAAATCATATATATATATATATCCATATATATTTATATATACATATTTTTATACATACATATCTATTCCAATAAATCAATGAGAAAAGATAGGCATTACTTCCCGTTCCCCTCCTTTTCAAAATGGGCAACAATTTTGAGCAAGCATTTAATCACAGAGGGTATTCACAAGGCCAGTAGATACACAAAAATGTGCCCAATGTTATTCATTATCAGGTAAACGCATAATTGGCTCATAGTTATAGAGGTTCTAGTCTATGGTCAGTTAACCTATTGCTACAGTGAAGCAGTATATTATGGAAGGAACGTGTAGTGGAAGAAGCTGCTCACTGCATGGAACTCAGGAAGCAAAATGAGACAGGAAGAGCCACAGTCCTAACGCCCCTTCAAGCACATGTCCCACTAACCTAACTTCTCCCGCTGGGACTATTGCTTAAGGGATCTACCGTCTCCCAGCAGCACCACAGGATGGTATCCAAGCCTTTAATACATGGACCTGTGGGAGCCTTTAAGTTTTAAAGTTGCTACTGTAGCTGCAATTTCTACCTGACTTCACTTTTCTAAGAATTCCTTAAGAGTCTGGGTCCCCCTCCTATCTTCCAGCGGCATGTATAAAGTTACTCCTCTTCTCTCCTTGAAGGTTTTTTTTTTTTTTTCAATTTCAGGTGACTTGGGAAACAAACAGTGATAAATGTTTCCCTTCTTGTTGCATATCCTCTCAATAAGCATTTTTGGGGGGCTATTTGCTATTTGTATATACTAAAACTGTGCCTAAGCTATTAACCAGTAGTACTTTGGTATTATTAATAAGAATTACTACTGCTGGCTATTTATTACTTTAGTATTAAAACTCTTGTGAAGCAAAGAAGTAGGAATTAAGAAAAAAATTCCTGTCAGATTTTCATGCATATCCAGAGACTGTTTATTAAGCAAATGCTTCCATGGGCCATGCTTGTTATTTCATTCAGATTTGCATCCCTGAAGAGTAATAAGTTCATGTGCCAATTGTGCTTTCATTGTCATTAAACTGAAGAAAAGTAAGGGATTTAGGAGCCACAATTCATATAACAAGCAAGCAATTACTGGGAGGTACAGGTGAGTCAAAGTGACATACACAGAAGCCTGGTGAGTCTTGGAGAGCCTATGAATGTTGGCATAAGATTGAAGAGCATTCCCCCATAAGTAGTTAAAAAGCAGTACCCATTTCCACCATGACGCTAGATCATAGTAACAAACACAGATGCCTTCAGAATTCTCTGAGGAAAAAAAATTTTTTTAATACAGAATTCTATACCCAGAAGATCTATCAACCATTTGTGAGAATAGCATGAAAATATTTCAGATATGTAAGACCTGAAAAAAGTTAACTCTCATGTACCTTTTCGTAAGATTTCACTGGAGGAGGTAGTCTGCCAAAATTAGGGATTAAGCCAAGAAAGAAGATAAAATTCAAGAAACTGAAGAGCCAGCACAAGAAGGAAGGGAAGCTTTTTCCTAGGAGAATGGTGGGTGGAGGGCTCAAACCAATCTCCCTAGCAGCCTGGAGAGCAACTGGTCCAGACTCAAGCCGATCAAGTCGTGGGAGGCATTTCTTCACGCTGATGAAGCTTGCACTGCGCCTACATGTATTGAAAAATGTAGACAAAATTATAGGGAGTTTGGGTTGAATTTGTGATTACTCATAGAAAAGTAAGCAAAATCAAAACAATAATTCTTAACTCTGGAAAAAGAAAACAGAAAAAAGTAATCACAGTATGCTACATGACTCAACTATAAATAATATTTATGTCAAATAAATATTGGTTACTTATCTGCTCAAAGTTATGATACATCTACACAGGGACAGAAGAGGAAAGAGAAACTTTGGTTTTGTGGTTGAGGCAATACCTCAAGCTGAAACTACATGATATTCAGAGGTAAATAACCAAAAGAATTAGCTAAAAAGATTTTTTAAGGTACTGTAGCTGCCTTTGGGAAGCTAGAAAAGGGACAGCGAGAGAATTAGCACTATATTTCTTTTTTTTTTAATTAAGAGAAGACGTTTTATTTAGAGGACAATTTATTTAAAAGTGGTGAAAAAGGGGGAAAAGGAGATGATAGATAGCTACTCGACGAGTAGGGAGCATTCGAAAGTGAAATACTCGTGGGCCCTTCATTTTAGCCCCTTTTTATTGAGGTTTTTCCCTTGAGTCGGCCCTTGGAATCTGATTGGCTCTTGGGCTTGTCTGTCACCTCTGCCTTGATTTCCCTCAGCTCTGTGACAGCACTATATTTCTTAACAACTCTTGTAGAGCTATTTAGCTGTAAAAATAGCTTGCTGAATTGTGATGAAAATAGAAATAAAAAATTTAAAATATGAATATATTGGAATATTTTGAGATCTTGGGCAACTTGACCTCTAGGAGCATCATTTGTAAAATAAAGGGGAGGATGGGTTAATTTTTCTTTTTGAGTGATCTCTGACCCAAAAAATTCAAGTATTAAGCTGACTAGTTTCACCTTTAAAACTCAATTTGACCCCAAGAAGTAGAACCTAGATTTCATAATCGGAAGGAATGACAATGTCTTTTACTTGGAGCCCTCAGTTTCCAGGAGGAAATCCAGAGAAGCTTAGTGATTAGGCACCAGCCCCTTAGTGCTGAGAACACACTAGAACATGGCTCTCCAGTTCTTAATTTAAAAATTCTTTTAAAAAAAGGTGTTTTTTTAAGAAAAATTTTACCACAATACCAGAAAGTGAAAGAGGCAAAAATCACATAGAACACATAAAATCAATTCTTAGGATATTATTTTCAGTAGTAAAGCTGTATAAATAGTTTAATCGAACCTCTCCTTTCCACCCTGTCCACCTCTGCCGTAATAGAGTTGTGTGTTTTCTTGTAACTGCAGCAAGAAAGACACATTTCTAACTGAGATGAATCCATCTTCACAATGCAGAATATTCGCCAGTATCAATTTCTATTGCGCATCACCAGACCTTCCCTGAGGCCATTAGTAATTTTCCAGACTTATCTTCACATTCTGAATCTGAGGTTGAATCAATGCCCTAGTTATAACAGAGACACCAAGTGAGTACATAAAGCATAAGACGGTTAGCAAACAGTGTTACAGGTGATATTCCGCCCAGAGAACACTCTGCATGCTGCGAACCATTTCCCTTCCCCCTGTCAATTTGCTGTTCTCGCCTGCATATAAATATAAGAGGGAAATCTAAGAGGCCAGTTACTAAGGAGACAAAACAGGTGCTCTGTGTGAGTCATGCTCTCTTTGGAGGGAATCTGGGTAAATTTTCTATGGTAGAAGCTTCAGTGGTGATTAATTCACTTTTGACATCCATTTCAATGCACAAGGGATGGAGAATTAATTTCAAATTAACTTTATTGCTTCCTGCAGTACTCAGGACTAGGATGGAAATGGTTTAGGTAACAGACTGGCAGGTGACAGCAGGAAATGATTCACTGAGGAGTTATACGGGCTGGGGTCACTGGAAAAGCTTTGTTTTTTTCTTAGGCAAGAAGTGAAACAGGCAGAAGCTTCCAAATGAATAGGCTGCTCTGTCCCTGGGCTGGAAAAATGTGGGTGGCATATCAGTCATTTATTTGGTCCAGTAGAAAGAGCTGGAAAAGGGACCGGATGTTGTGCTAAATCCTGCAGAACAATCAGTCCTATCCAGGCAGTCAACCCTGATAAGATAAAGGATTTTGAGGGGGAGGGTTTTGGGGAGAGGAAAGGAAATAAGAAGAAGCATTTAACTCAGTTTTGATCTTCTTTCTGGGAGGCTGCAGTACCATGGAGGAAACACCCAGGGTTTAGCAATCAGACTGATGTTGTTTGCAATCCCAGCACCGTCACTGAATAGCTCAGAGTGTTTAGACAATTTACACCGATCTTTCTGAGCATCAGTAATGTGTGAATAATGCTTACCTCATAAAGTTATACATAGCAGGCACCTAAGAAATTTTGGGATTCCTTTCTCTTGCCCTATGATGATAAACATTTTACGTAGAACCACAAAATCCCAGAACTAGAAGGGATTATTAAAGAAATAACTTGGTCACTCAGAATGCTTGACAATAGAGAACTAGACAATAGACAATAGTTCTCTATTGTCAAGCATTCTTATGCTTGGGCATAAGAGAACTCCAAAGTTCTTCCAGCTCCTGCTTGAGTAGGAAAGAGGAAAGTCAGCCTCAAGATGCCCCTCTTTATCTTTTGATAACTATTTTAGAATGTCCTTGATGTCTTTGTTTTGGTTTGGGCTCTTTGTCCAAGGATGGCGAACCTTCTAGAGACTGAGCACCCAAGCTGCAACCCCGAACCCACTTATTTATTGCGAAGTCCAACCTGAATACTGCGATTTTAATTTAGAAAAAGACAACTTATCTGATGCTTGGCTGCTAGGGTGACTTCGCTCGTGTGCCAGCAGAGAAGGCCCTTGTGAGTCTGCTGCAGTGCAAGGAAGTTTGCCACCGCTGCCCTGGCCCTACACAGAATTAGTCTAATCCCTTCCATGAGAAACATACTCATTTTTATCTGATGTAATATGTTCCTAACGCGACGTACAGCCTTTCTTTCCTCATTGTTCTTATTGCTATTTCTCTGGTAGTCATAACCACCAAAATCATCTGTTATATCTTTCCTTTGCTATTATGAAACTAGAGTTGGGTAGCCTTCCCATCATTAGAGGAGAACTACCATCTGCAGTCCCCCTCCCCACATGCAGCTATGTGTGGGCAGTTCCTGGTGACAGTGGAAAAAGGTAAGCGGAGAGGGTGACTGCCATTCTTGGCTAGCACCTTCCAAGAGTTCACATGCCTTTTTCGTGGCCTTCCTCCACCCTTTCTCCTGGCCAGAGTGGTGTCTGTATGGTAGATGACAATGTGCTGGTGGACAGCGAGGCAGTGACGATGGGAGGAACCTGGTCTGCTGAATGACCTTGTGAAACAGAGCCACCTTCCAGCGTAGACCTGGGATGGCGACCCAAGTGAGAGGCGTGATTCTGTGTTCTTTAAACCACTGTGTCAATGGTCTCATTGTGTCAGCAATGCAGACTTAGGCTAATTAAAATGTGTCCTGGGAAAGTGTTCCTGAGAAATGGATACAATGACTGAGTTGTATTGTGATTTCACGAGGGCAGAACACTTACCTCTCTTTTGCTGGATAAGGTCATATTTTATAAGTGGAACCCAAGACTAAATATTCCTGTGTAGTTATAGCATATGGACTTTCAAATAACCTAAAACTCTGAAGCAATTTTTACCTTTGTTGTTGCTAAACTATATATCCTCAAACCTATATTTGTGGAATTGGTTTTTGGATGCAAGAGAATTCCTTATATTTATCTTAAAGAAACATGAACTTGATCAATTTAATCATCATTTAATTCATCATTCCAGTTTGCCAAGATCCTTTTGTTTTCTAATTCTGTCATCCACTCTCTTGGCTTCTCCTTCCAACTTCCAGTGATCCATGCTTTTGAGTAGCCTGTTACCTATAGTTTCATTTTAGTTTAGTAAAATACCTTATATGTGGTTTTTTCTGCCTACATGATCCCAGAGCCCTCGGTTTGAGGCAGAGCAGCATCATTATGGCCTTTTTTGGTACAGGTAGTAGTTATAGGGCTGCTCTTTCATTGGGGCATTGCAATGAACAGTGTAAAAAAGATAGATATAAATATGCAGACACAAACACTTAAACATTTTACTGTTTTAATGATCTATCATCTGCAAGTAGGTACATTAATGTAATGGACTAATTAATAATGAACACTGCATCACTCTGAAGGTAAAAGCCAAGTTTTACTTTCTACTAACTATGTATGATCAGAATGCTTTGACTGGATAAAAATAGCTCAACTCTAGTTAAATTTAGTAGAAATGAGGGCCTGATAATACTTTCTAGAAGTAGCTGGAATTAGTACCCCCAAACTACCTGATATTTCTTTATGTTTCTGTTTCCAAACATAGTTAGTACCAACAGAACAGCTGAGTGGGAAGCGGCCCTAGTGGATGATGAGGAAATGATGATGGAAGGAGTTTGGTTCTGTGAATGATCTCATGGAATAGAACCACCTGCTGGGCTATAACATCACGTGGGTCTGTCCCAGAAGAGAGAAGCAAACATCTCTGTCCTTCAGGCCGCTGTATTGACATTCCCTGAGACTGGCACTTTGAGCAGCCCCTGGTGAATTTTTTCCTTCTTCAGCATCACTTCATTCTCTTCCATGAAATCTCCATGATCACTCCTTTAATTCCCTGGGTTTACTAGGTGTCTTAGTTACTTTTCTCTCATTGCTGAGACAAAATACCTGACACCCAAAATTAAGGGAAGAAAGGTTTATTTGGCTTACTGCTCAGAGAGGTTCAGTCCACAATCAGCTGGATCCAAGGCAGGGCATGGCAGACAGACAGAAGCCAGCAAGGCAAGCAATGGGAAGACAAGGGGAATAGACAAGCCTCTTTCTGTCCCTTATATCTTATCCAGGCTATCTGCCCTTAGGGTGGGTAGCACTCCCACCTTTAATCCCAGCACTCTTAATCCTAGCATCATATCCTTGATCCCAGCAGAACTATGCCAAATCAATCAGTGGACTAAATTGGTAATCACACACTCTAGATCCAGCCCCACCTGTGACCACCTGAGCCTTTGGGGGGACATCTAGACACAAACCATAACACTAGGACATTTCCAGATAGATATGTCAAGTACTTTAAATTCACACCAATTTAAACTAGTGGCCTTCAGAAGGAAGATGTGTTACACTCTTGCTAGATCAAAAACATACAGAGCCATCAGAGATATTCTGACAGCCTGTGTTTTGGGTCCTGTGTGGAATGAACTCAGCATCACCACGTTTCAAGAATGGAACGGCTCCCAGAGCTGCTGGAAGGCTTTGGTGCAGTCCCACAAAGTAAGAACCTCACCAGCCATCTGTATGACAACACAAGTATTCTGTGGAGCCTAAACTCTGAACACCAAGCGTTTGTCCATTAGCATGCCCTGGTTTCTCTGCCTGACTTGACCTCCAAGAGAAAAATTCTTTAATTGGCCAGCAATGACCAGTTGGGTTGTTTGCCCCATCTCTGGCCTCTCCCAGGCTTATCTGCAGAGCTTCTTTAAGCCCTTTGTCCTAAATTAAAATAAGATTGTGTGGAAAATAATAATGACCCATGGCTTCCATAGGAGCTGTGCCTTTGCTCGTGGGCCCGGGTTTTCCCATTGTGCTTGCCACACACTCTCCTCTACTGTGGCACAACTGTTGGTTTCTCCTCTGTGTGGAAGAACATTGCACTTGCAAAGGTTTTTCTAGGGCTGGGGTATAGCTAGCTCAGTGATAGAGCACCAGCTTAACATGTGCATAGCCCTGGGTTCAATCTCCAACACTGAAAAAAGAAAGTTTTTTTTTTTGTGCGTGTGACTTACATATCCAGGATCTAATTTGGTCTTCTCATGTCTCCTGCCTTAGAGAATGGCATTGTTATGAGTTTTTAAAAGAGTTTAAGGACTCATCTAGTTGTGTGAATCACAACCTAGCATCTCATCTGTTACCACTACTGAGCCCTGTTTACTCATCTCCTGAATGCCCTTTGCCTCTGTTCCTGCCATCTCTTTCATCTCTGCATTTATCTAAGCCTCCATCGCTTCCTAATGGTCTCACCACCCCTAGAGGGTCCCCTTCTAATCTGTTCCGCACACTACAGCCAGGGTGGTACTTTCAAAACAAAAATCTTTTTATGTTACTAACCCTCTCTCCAAATCTGTGTGCTCAGCAACAGGCAGGCCTGCCAGTGGAAAGCCCCTAGACAGGCATAACAAGGAATTCCTAGCTTCTGCAACAAAGACACAGAAATTTCTGCATCTGTATAGTCCAGTAACAATTTCACCACCAAGAAGTGGGACCTGGGGCCTGGGCAATGTGGACTACTGAGCAGCAGAATTGTCGCCCCACGGGAAGTAAGCAGCTCAGGGGTTTTCACACTTAAAGACCTGGTCACTCTGACAAAGCACTGACCACAGCTGACCCAAGACACATGAGAACCAGCAGGGACGTCTGGAGGCCTCATGCCTTCTGTGGTGTCTTTTGTCCATGCTGTTCTGAGGTCCATGTTGATGCTTCAGAGAGCTTGAGACAGAAACTGCTTAGTGCCTATGGCTTTCGTGTTTCCCATTCTCAAATGCAGTCCCAGTCTGCTTGTTCCATGGCCTATGGAACCTTCCAGTCCATACTTCTTAGGATCAAACTCCTAAAGAGGGGAGGGGTAGGGAATGGGAAAAAAAAAAAGAATTAAGATGTAATACCTAAGTGTATCAACTCTCTACAATAAATGTAATCATTATTGTCTTGGCTTATATCTAGATGTCCCCCCAAAGCCTCATGTGCTCATAGGTGGGAATTTTGGGAGGTGACTAGATCATGGTGTATGATGCTGGATTAGTCCATTAATGGGTTTATAGCTGGGTGTGATGTTGGAATGTGAAACCTGGTGGGAAGAGGTGGGTCACTGTGGGTGTGACCTGGAAGGAGCTATATGCCACCCTGCCTTGGGGCCAGATGACTATGGACTGAAACCTCTACAAACTGTGAGCTAAAAGAAACTACTTTTTTTTTTTAAACTACTCGTTCTTTAACTTGTGGATGTTAAGTACTTTGTCCCAGCAGTGAGAAAGTAACTAAGACAATCATGTACTGCAAACATGTACTAATAAAAAAAAGAAAAACAAAACTTCCTAAGTGTGGCACTTGGCTACATTTTCTGGTGCCTGTCCGGCTCCACTTTTTCTTACTTTCTGTCTCTCTATAGACACAAAGACCTTCCAGTTCCTTGTTGTTGCCATCAATACTCCCTCCTGCCCCAAGGCTGTCCTCTTAGCCTGGGTATGCTTTTCTCCTCTATTCAGCTAAGTGATCCTCTCATCTTTCTGGGTTCAACTCAAATAACATTCCTCCAGAAAGACTTTCCTCACTTGTCTCCTAATTAGATCACATTACTAGAAGCTTTTGTAGGATTTTGCATCTCATCCCAATATTGGCCACCAGTGCAGTTTGCATGTCTGTGTAATTTTTTAATTAATACCTGTTGTACCAGGATAGCAGGGACAATGTCTTGTTTTGCATACTATTGTTTCCCCTGTGTCTATTCTGGTGCCTGGCATGGTAGGCACTCAATAAATTTAATGAGTGAATTAATGAATGTTCTTGTATTTGTTATAAAGAGAAATCATTGTGTAATTGACTTTTCCCTTATTGAATGGGATTTGGCAGCTCGTCAACATGTATTTGTTCAGCTTTATGAGGCAGAGAGAATTGTTTTTATATTTTCTAATAGGCCTATAGTATGGTATATGAATGCTGTGCTGTGATTCTAAAGAAGACAAATGAGGCATAACAAAAAGAGACTGATCCTCATCTTCTTAAGAGATATGCTAGGGTAAGATAAGTAACTAGAAACCAACATGCAAATAAAATTGCTTCCAAAAATAACACAGAGCACAAGTTTGTAATGTAGCGCAAATTGATGGAAGGAAAGTTACTAACAGCTTCCTCTTCCATCAGTGACTTTGAATGTCCTTGTTAAGGATTTCTCTGTTCTGGACAAGTGCAGTGTGACACAGTGACTCACCGTAAGTAGTCCAGAGTAAGCATTGCATAATGCAAGCAGTCAGCATGAGCTGATCTAAGTTTCCGTCTCTGGAAGAGAAGGAGAGAAGCCATTGTACAGAGCAGGGTCAGTGTTTGTAGACTGTGGTACAAAACAGAAGAGGTAAGAGTCTCATTTCTGTCCTGGAGACGGAAGCCATCTTAGAGAAATGCCAGTTTGCACCACTCATGGGTGGGGAATCCATGTCCTTAACCAAATGATTGTGTAACAAGGGAAGTGATTTGGAGGGAATTAGAGGCTGCAGACTTGGACACAGCAGCAAGTCACTGAAGGTGCCTTGTGCAGCAACACGTCTTTCTTTGCCACATCGAAGCCCTGTGAAGATTAACATCAGTGAGGGCTACAGGAGAGGAGGCATAGCTGGCAGGGAAGAGCCAGGGATGAAGGATGAGCCATGGAACATTTCCTGGTGGGCAAAGGAGTGACAGTGATGTGAAGACCCACCTTATAAGTATTTGATGACTGCTGAATAGCGTGTTTGTCTCACTAGAGAAATACCATGCATTTTAAGAGCATTTTTGTGGGGAACATCCCGTTTTGTTGATTAGTAAATCAGAAGCTTAAAAACATTCCGTAACCCTTATTCATCCCAGATGTCCACTGGAAACCCGACATTCCAAACTGGAGAACCAGTTCAGTGCCTGAAAAGGTAATGTCTCATGCGGACTTCCCTTAAGGGAGATAGTAATAGACAGTCTTCATACTTCACATTCATTCACTGAACATTTTGTTGAGTATAACATTAGTTTTAAAAACCCCCAAATAATGGTGATTCGACACAAGATTAATATCTTTTCAAAAGATATGGATTTAGCGGTAAACCAAGGTAAGGGGGAATTCATAAGAGACAATGGAAATGCAAGGTTAAGAGAATGGTAATATGAAAAGGATTAGTAATGGAATTTGAAACAAGAAAATGGGCAGGAGATGATAGTCATTTGTTGCTTTTGGCAGCCCAATATCAATCTCCTCTCCTTTAGGTGATTTCCTTTCTTATTTCATTTAAGGAGATTTTTCTTTCTCCCATATGTATTGTCCTGATGGCAGAGAAGGCATATCCTTTCCTCTAAGAAAACTCAAAGAAATCCATCCTTTGTCTCTCTGGGGAATGGACACATGATCTGGCTCAACCAGTCAGACTCACTGTCTCAGGAAGCTGAATCTCGAATAAGTGTCCAAAGAACATGAGAAATGGGCCATTCAGCACAGGGGCTCAGCAACCCACTCTGTTGTGTGGCCATGGCTGGGTTCTTGCTGTGTGGCCTTCTGTGTGTCCTTGACACCTGCTGAGCTTAATAGCTAAATGCTTATTTCTCCAGTCTCCTGGTGATTTCCTGGGCCCATAAGTCCTTCTAACAAATTCTTTTGACTCAAGACAGCCAGAGTGACTAACATATAAATGGTGAATCAGTATGAAGAAGGTTGTTGAAACAGTATGAAAATAAAAAGTGTTCAAAGTCATGTGCTCAGGAAAAGGTAGGGCTTAGAAAATTCTGGTCCAGAGTCAGAGGACGTTTCTGCTTCAGGATTCTGGAGGCAGGGAGAATTGATTGTGTGGAGCCTTTCTGGCTTCGAGGTAGACCTCAGAATTGGACAGAAAAGAGACACATTTCCCCTTAGAGGTCCAAGGGTACAGAGAGGAATGATATAATTGCAACAGCAATACAGAAATGATTTGAGTTTTTTTTTAAATAGTGGAAATCTAATATGGAAAGCTAAATAATTTAGAAGAATTGAAAACATAAACAGGAGGAGGTGAAGAGACACAGAAATGAGCAGCACAGAAAGCAGCTACCTCCCTGTCCTTGCCTTGAGTGACAAAAGTACAAGGTAGCAAAATTACAGAGGTAAGTGGCAGGTGGGGGAGGGGCTTCTGCCCTACGGGAGCCAGAACCAAGAAGGGGCACTGTGACTGGTGGGAGCCAAGAGTATGAGGAGACAGTGGCTCCTGGAGGTACCGTATCAATAGCACAGACAGGGGTAAGAAACACACTGGCCTCCTTCCTCCTGTTCTCAACTGTCCTAGGGTTGGACTTATCTGGAAACCAGGTGAAAAAGGCAGCTCACAGGAGGTACACAGGAACAAACAGGCAATGACCCCAACGAGTGGAGACAGCGGACATCAAGCTAGCAAGGACGTTGCACTATTCAAAGGTAAAAGCTGAGAAGAAGCTGAACACCTTGACTGAAACTGTAGCCATCTGAAAGACACTAGTTGTATTAGTTTCGTCTAAGGTCAGTGTCACTGGGCTCAAGTCAGGGCATCATCAGGCTGGTTTCTTCTAAAGGCTTCAGAAATGAGTCTGTCTTCTGGGCTGCTAAAGGCCACCTGCATTTCTGGTTCGTAGCCCCTTCCTCTCATCACTCCTGCTGCCCGCTTCTGCCAGTATATCTTTCCTGAGTCTTACTTTCTGTCTTCTATTTATAAAGACTTTCCATAATTTAGTCCACCTGGATAATCCAGGATAATCTCCATTTCAAGATCCTTGATGTAATTAGAACTTCTAAGTCCTATTTGTTTTATAAATGAGCGTATTTACAAACCTAGAGGATTAGGACATGAACATCTTTGGGCAGCCCATTATTCTGCCTACCACATAGTAAATCCTTGGAGCGGAGTCAGCTGACTTGGTACTTCTTGGAATGGACGTAGCAACTAATTTACAGTTGTGTCCCAAGATTCTGTTTGTCATAGTGAAATAGGACATTACACTTTGAATGTACACTGTCAGGCTATGGAATTGGCATTGCAGAAAAGCAGGAAGTTTGAGTGGGACTCTCAGTCTATAGAGAAGGTATTTTGAAGCAAACATTACCTTTGTCTAGGCTTAACTCACCCAGTCTAGCATGGTGGCAGAAGTCACACAAAAGCCCACCCATTCGTTGTATTTTCTCACGTCTCTGCATCAGCCAGAATTGTAAACACAAAGCCTGAAAAAGATATGACAAGTTTGCAGAATCCAATTGGAATTCATTTAAAAGCTGAGAAGTGCTGTGAGGTACATGACATGAATAATAAGAAAAGTGTCTAAACTTCAATTAGATACAAAAGAAAATAGCTTCATCTGGATAGGGGGTTGAAAACTTCAGATCATCAGATGGAAGAAGTATGTAAGGGTGTAACTCTCAACCAGGAGCAGCCCACCCCATCTGAAAAATATGGCATCTGACATTCTTTATTGTCATAGAGGCTATCCAAAAAGGCTGATTTTGTCCTGCAGTGACTCAGACAGAATCCCCTTGGATTTATTTATCTCCTGAGTCTGCATTCTGGCCTCAGATGTCTGATCAATAAGCCATCTCAGGCCTTGAGATAATGATCCTATTGTGGTCACTGTTAAGCCAGAAACCTCAATTCACCTAAGATAGGAAATACAGTATAAGAAAAATCGAATATAAAGTATAACAAACCCACACTATTAAGACTTATATGTTAAGTACAGGAACATTCTGTGAACACTTGATAATAGAAGCATGTGTCATCTTCTATGAATTTGATATATTAGAGAAGCTGACTTGTTAGTCTTGTACATTGAATTTAAAATTGGTGTTTGAATTCGTACTTGTTATTTTAAAAAACAGGCATGAGAAAAATGGATTTAGCTTATAAGTGGTATCATACTGTTTCAAGGAATTTAAAAATTTTAATTCATTAGATTTACAAAAAAATTTCTAAGTATTTGAGGAAGGTTGTGCTTCTGGTTGTCAAAATTTAGAAATCTGAAAGGTTAAATATACATTTAACACATTGTTTTATTAATGAAGTTTAAAATGTTAAAGAGAGATTTAACAAATTTGTAAATGAGGTTCATGGTTACAGATACTTAGAATATTCAATATGAATTTATTAGACACCAATCAAAGTCCCCCTTGTTTTTATAAAATGTTCTAGATTTATAAATAGCTAATGAGATTTTAAAGTTGGACCTCAAGTCTTAATAGGGTTTAAATTTTGCTATTTAATCAATGAATTTAATTTAAATCTGGTAAGTATTGTGTTTCCTATATACAGCCTCCCTGAGATATCAGAATACACACATCGGCAGATCACATGCTTGTATTTGAAAGCTCTGGACTCCATTAGTCTATTGCTCTCCACAAGAGAAAACAATTTAACTCGGATCACATACATGGAGGTTTAGAGAAGGCTACCCAAGCAGAACTCTTCACGCAGGAGATTCTTGACCTGTTGCAAGTCATACATCCACTTCTGAACTGACCTTCATCTTTACCATCACCAGTTCTGCATCATTAGTTCCAGAAAGGTCTCTTCCAAATCAGTGTGTTTGCTTGGTTTTCTGGCTACTCCATAACTTGGTTCAGAAAATCTTCACTTTTCTATTGATGGAACTTATCATGCCTCACAATAAATGTGTGCTCTACTTCGTGAGTTTAGAATCATTGTTTGCTTTTTAGTTTTCCTATGAAATCTATAATACCAAGGTTGACTCACTTTTGCATCTTTCTCTTTAGTTTTGTAGCTAGATTGTAGCTTCCTTCTTTGCATCTTATAGAGTGCTGCTCTTTTTCTCACCTCTTGCTCAATCCTTGACATTTTGCTTTATTTTGTAATCAGTTTTTTAGGAAATACCTGTATTTTGTGAGAGTGTGTGTTGATGGCATTAGCTGAAAATCCCCTGCATTTAATGTTGCATGGCCAAAAAAAAAAAAAAAAAAGGATGACATTCATGTATTTTGAGTATAGTAAGCAGAAGAGCTTTCATATGATTGCAGAACTGAAGCGACAGAGTTCTAATTTTTAAGGCAGTGGGGAAAACAAATCTGGACTAAAATAGGCAGACTAGGGCTGAAAGGCATCCTATTACCTGAGCATTAGGGCAGCCAGCTAATCGATCTCACGCACCCCTGCCAGCTCACATTTTCCAGGTCATCTGTCTTATCATTCCATTGTGTAACTCAGGACAGTTTACAGCCCAGCTCTGGCTGCTTTATATGTTTTTCAGAGTGTGTGCTGGATAGCTTAATTCAGCCCATTTTCCTAAGTTCCTCATGTGTACATTTGTCTTTTTTTGGGGGGGGGCTTGAATACTTTGTAATAGGGAATTTACTCTGACTTTATAGTATCCTGCAAAAGCAGATTATAGCTGCAATCTCACTTTGAATTGATACAAAATATGCAAATGTAGAATTAATGAGGTGGTATTAGGTGTATTTGCTTCAATCTTGCTACTCCATCTGGGAAAATGAATCTACGTTATTTCCAATTGCTGAAGATAATCTCACATATAGTAGAGTACATCTCAAAATGAACCAATTTTTCACAGAGAGATTTTGTTTACATATAGGATGTAAATAGTTTAAGAGCCACCCTAATAAAATAATCACTTCAGATATTTAGGATGATGTATTCTTTGGGAAAACTAGATTTTTGGGGAACAAAATTTAAAAATAACAACCAACAAGCAATTTGAAATTTGACAATCAGGGAAAGCTATATTTAAAAAACCTTAAATTTTCCTTTCCTCTAACCTCTTGAGCTCTGACAAAGACAGTAATTTTTCACTAGAAGCTATAGTTTCTTCTTCTTCGGTGACATTGCTAGCTACTCCAGAGCAGGGAGTCAAAAGAGGGGTACTTTGGTCCTTGCTCTTTTTCTTCAACAGCAGACAAATGACAAAGGACTCACTGGTGGACTCCAAGGCTTTCCTAACATGGCGGAAACACTAGTGGAGAGGAACTTGATCCCTGAACGGCTGTGTGAAGATCCCCCTGCTGCTGCTTACTGGATGAACAATAATATCTGCTTTATTAAGTCAGTAAGATTTCAGAGTCGGTAAAATTGAACTGTCCTAATTAAGACATTAAACAAGCATTAATTGCCCAGAAAAAAAAGATCGTAACTTCTGATTAACCAGCTGACAATTGTAGGCATGCTTTTACCTGGCAAAATTTTCTTCAAATATTAATCTTTTATTGTTTTTGACACTGCAAATTTTTTTTGTCCACTCTTTGATTCAGTCACTGTTTTTCTGCAGTGCTATTAGTTGAAAAGAAATCCTTAAAAAAAAAATCCTTAATTTTACTGTAGCCGAATCCATAAATTTTGCCTTACACTTAATACTTTTGGAATTTTGCTTTAGAATCTGTTCATACTCTAAGCTCACAAAGATAGTCTCTGATAGTTTTCAATTTATGTTTTTAAACCATCTGGAGTGTTTCTGTATTTATGGTACTATTAAGGATAAACTTTATTATTCTCCATATATGAAAAAGGCCAGGGGCTGGGGGTTTAGCTCAGTGATTAGAGTGCTTGCTTTGCAAGCACAAGGCCCTGAGTTCGATTCCCAGCACCAAAAAAAAAAAGAAAAAGGCCAGACTTTCTCAAAGAAAAAAGGCCAGAATTTTCCATAGAAAACTATAGGAGACATTAGAGAGTGAAATAAAAAACTTCCAGGGTCAAATAAGTTTGTCGTACATCTGATTAAATAACAGTAAACAGATTTGTATCCTACAAACCTTTTTAAGAGTCTTTACTTTGCTAATATACATGTTGAGTATTCAGGAAAGGCCCAAAGCAGGAGTGGGAAAACTACCAGTCCATGGATCAGCGCGGCCCACGGCCAGTTTTTGTACAGACCCTCAGTCTAAGAATGTTTATTACCCCTTTTAAAGGATTGTTAAAAGAAGACAAAGAAGAATTCTCAACAGAGACCATATGTAACCCACAAAGCCTAAAATATTTACTATCTAGCCCTTGACAGAAAAAGTTTGCAGATCCCCAGTCCATATATAGTAGGCAAAGTATCAAAATATATTGATCCCAGATCCTTTGCTGGGGAAAAGTCCCTTGGGGTGAGTGATCTGCAGCACAAACACCAAAAAACATGCCTGGGCCAGAAGGATGTAGTGTTAACGAAGGTATAAACATAACACTTTTCCAACTAATGGGAAAGCTATAGAGTCATAAAATTATCAAAAATTCAACTGATCTTATCGGTCATTCTGCCCTGACCTCTCTCCCAGTGGTAATCCAGTCCTAAAACTTTTGACCTTTCTCTTCATGGACGCATTTACAGAGGGTAAGCACCTTTGGAAACACAGCTCCAAGTGCTGCACTTCTCTCCCTGGGGCCATGCGGCCACTCACACCAGCATTCAGTACATATATTTGTGCTCCTTCTTCAAACCACTCACTCTGAGCTCTCCATGTCGTTCCAATTTTTCCATTGCATCAGAGTCACCAAAAATACTCCATTGGGAAACTTGATATATTGCGCCTGGATCTCATTTTTTCCTGAAGTTGTTTTTAAAGTATCTAAGATCATTTCCTTTCTCTATATATAATATTCAATGTACTTTGAGACAGATTAAGAAATACTTACTGTATCAATTTCTAATAGCTACAGTGGAATTATGGTTTAGGCATATAACCAGAATAAAAAATAATTGGCCAGAGTATGCTGTGCAGAAGCTTTAAAAATTGATTCTGTTGATCAAGTCTCTATGTGTAGAACTGAATACTTGTCCTTCCCCTGCAATTCTTATGTTGAAACCATAACCCGCAACGTGATGCTATTAAGAGGTGGAAACTTGGGAACTTATTCCTTGTGAATGAAATAAATACCTTTATGAAAGAGTCCTAAGAGTGCTTGCTGTTTTCCTACTGTGTGTGGATACAACAAGAAAACAACAGTTTGCCTCCTGGAAGAGGGTCCCCACCAGAACCCCATTATGCAGACACTGATTTTGAACCTCCAGCCTCCAAAAATAAGCGTCTATTATGTGTAGCTCCCCCAGTCTGTGGTACTTCATTATAGCAACCTGGCTGGACTAAGATGGCTATGAAAGTATTATATTCCGTTCAGAGAAGGATCTTAGGAAAATGTGTGGGGTTTTGACAGTTCATCCCAAATGGTAGCCAAACTAATTAAATTAGGTCGTTAAAAAGAAGTGCTGTGTGTTGAGAGAGGAGAGCACTTTGAGTGTGGGCTTGATGTGGCGACTTCTTTCCAGAGAATAGAGTAAGAAAAGGAGAAAACAGAAACTGTAACAGAGAAAACTGGCAAACACTTCCTTTACCAGATGGCCAAGGTTAGTCACCCTTAATTTGATGTGATAAGAAGGGTACATCACCCCATGTGGTTTTCTTTCCTAAAATCTGCAACCATAGTCTTATTATAAGAAAACAACAGATCAAAGGTGGCACTACAGAATACCTGACTGATTCTCTTCAAAATTATCAAGGCCCAGCATGTGAAAAAACAGAAAAGTGGAGAAACTCTCACCAGAAGAGCAGAACATACTAAGGAAACACACCAAGTAAATGCAACGTGATCTCCCAGATCCTGGGATTCTGGAACAGGAAGGCAACTTCATGGAAAACTGGGTGAAAGCCAAAGACGGTCTGGAATTTTGGTAATAGTGAGATATGGGTATTGGTTTATAGTGTACTAAAATAACATAAGATGACAATGTTAGGGAGACCTGAAACTGGGTGAGGGGTACACGAGAACTCTCAGTACTGAATTTGTAACTTTTCTGTAAATCTAAAATTATTCTAAAATAAAATTTTTTAAAAAAATTACGAGTGGATTCTATATAGAACAATGATGCATGGTATTAAATTTCAGGGAAGGGACGGGGTGGTGAGAGCTGTTCAAGAATTCAAAGTCAGGGCTAAAATGGAAATTGCCATGGAATGTTGGATGAGAAAATGAGCATATTGCTGGTGAGGGGATTAGTAAAGGTGAAAGGAGAAATGCAGACATTTTTTCCACAGATACAAACGGTCTTGTGAGAGGAGAGTGAGCTAAGAGGTGGTGGGAAACGAGTCTGGTAGGGTAAAGCCTAGTAATGGTGGTTTTTGCAGTCCAGGGAGAGCAACTCAAAATTAGGGCAATTAAAATACACAGTGGAGCTGGGGATACAGCTCATGTGATAGAGCGCTTGCCTAGCAAGCACAAGGCCTTGAGTTTGATCTCCAGCACCAAAAAAACAAAACAGAACAAAACAAAAAAACCAACTCCCCCCCAGTGAATGCTTAAAATTTAAAAAAAAAAAATTATTACAGTAAAAGACACTTTGCCATTAATCCCCCTCAAAATATTTCCTCGTTCTTCAAACACACTTATCCCATCATTCTTGGCAGTTTCTGAAGCAGTTCTGGAAGTCCTCTTGCATGAGTATCTTTATGAGTTGTAATTAAAAAAATACAGAGAATGCTGCTCCAGAGTGTCATCCAGTGGAAAAGCAGGCTTGCAAAAACATTAAGGTGTGTCCTCATCCACCTTATTTACTGGATCTGGTACCATTTGACTTCTGGCTCTTCTCTAAAATAAAAAATGACCGTAATAGGTAAAGATTTTGAATGGATTCAAGACATTGAGGCAGTCATGATAGTGCAAAAGAGAAACTCACATTAATGACAATGTATATTTTACTGTAATAAATTTTAAAATTTAAACATTCACCGTGTTTCTTGATCACATGTTTTAATTTATCTGTGTGAAACTATTGGGAAGTTTTTGAAAAGGAAAAAAATTTTCACTGGCCAGAAAAAAGAAAGTATGACTACAGATTGTCAGCAGGTACTTCAATCATTTCAGTACGTGAGAGATCAAATGACAGACAAAAATAAAATCGATGTCTTCTGGTAGGTAAAACTAATTTATATAGAGAAAAGCAAGTAGCTCTTTTGCGTGTACACTGTTATCTTGATGCATCGAACGGGTTTTGAGTATGATAAAGAAGACTTATTAAACACGACGCAGTGCCTTTTGACTGAAAGGCCATTAAACCTTAGAATAGGACATGAAGGCAGGTGTAGACTCTCTTACAATGAGGGGACTATAAAATCAAACTGGAGGGCTGGCAGGCATTCTCTGCAGAATAACCCTTTACTCCAGTTCCCTACCAGATCTATGGCTCTATGATTTGAAAAACATTTTTAAAGCCTAAGGTCATGGCTGCTTGTGAAAAAATCAATGATCATCCAAGATTCCCCTCTTTAGCTTGTCATTTTTACATTCTCGGGTCAAACTGGTAAATGTTACACTGAGAAAAATGATAAACTACTCTGCTCGGCATGGTAGGAGAATAAAGAGAAGTCTTGTGCATGTTTCCTTTCTCGAGTGATCCTTTGGACTTCGACCTGACCTACAACACTCCTGCTAACCTGTGACAGTCTCAGCGTCTATTGACAAAATCTGAGTCCAGGACTTCAGATTCTGAACATGCTCTGTGTTGTACTCCGGCAACGTGCAGCCTCTTACAAAGAGCCAGAGCAGGCTCTCAGGCAGAGATGCACAGAAGGCTCCATTTCAAGGCTGGGTTGTTTTTCGAGCTCATGATGAAGAGCATCAGTTCTAAATCACAACCTCTGAGATTATTTGTGTTTTTTATACATAATCAGGAGCTATCCTGGTAGCTTGGTACATTTCCTGGAAAAGTGGGTAAAACTCTCTCATCATCTCAACTGTTATATTTCTTTTTTCTGGGGGGCAGGTGGTGCTGGGATCAAACTCAGGGCCTTGCACTTGCTAGGCAAGCTCTCTACCACTGAGCTAAATCCCCAACCCCATAATCTTTCTGTTATAAATATGTTGCTGTTGAGAATATGAGGCAGCTTTGGTTCCTATAGATAGAGGAAATCTTAGACAGAACCAGGGCAACCTGAGCAGAAGTGGATGTGTGAGTGGGGGGATGTCTAAGAGGTGGAAATGGTGGGGTCAACAAGCTCTACCACCTCCCCCGTGCTCTAACTTGGAAGAGAGGCGCTGGCTCAAAATCCCCCCTGGCTCTTAAGAAACTAAGAAACAGAAATTAAGAAAACAGAAGCTAAAATCACAACCTACCTCCCATTACCCTGTCTATGACTCACAGCACCACTTTACAGCATGGCACATCAGTCACTTACATGGAGGATGTCATCTCAGTGTTTGGTTTCATCTCAAAATTTGTCTCCACTCTCTCCCTTACCCTGCTTTGAGATGATATTCTTGTCTTTCTTTTACCACTGATATTCTCATAAAGTCTGTGGACATGTATTGCCCCCACAGATAGAAATTAACATAGTACCTAAAAAAAAATCCTTCATTTACATACAAGTCACAAACTGCACAGCATTCATCCATTTAGATTGTACAGTGATTTTGTGTGCATTCACAAATTATTCCAAACCATTAGTATAGATATCACTGCAAACAATTTTAGAACATTTTCATCATCCCAAAAAAGAAAACACATGCCCTGTTAGCAGTCTCTCCTGATTTTCTTGAACAAAACAATTTTGTCCCTCTGCTTCTTCTTTTGTTGTTGTTGTTTTTTTGTTCTGTTTTGTTTTTGATTTTGGTGTTGGGGATCAAACTCAGGGCCTTGTGCTTGCTAGATAAGTGCTCTACCACTTGAGCTAAATCCTCAACCCCACCTCTGCTGCTTCTTATAGCTAGAGATACTGACTAAATTGCCAATGTATATGGTTATACCATTCATTAAGTACCAGGGATTTTCTGTATCAGGGATTTTAGCTCTAGCCCACACCACATCTCTGGAGAGCAAGTACTCTCTTTCTCATGTCAAAAATGAATAAACTGTCTTTTAGAATTTCAGCAAGGTCCACTGCTGGTGAGTAGAGCCATGATTTGCACTCAGATGACTGTTCCCTCTACACGCCATCATGCATCTAGCTCGAAGAAGACAAGAATACTGTGAACTGTGCAGATGTGAGTGAACCCTCCAACATACACCAGCTAAAAGAAACACCATAAACATAAGCCTGTCTTCCTATAAAGAATTGAGAAAGTCTAGAGCAATACAATGAGGTTAATTTTGTACCTGTGAGAAGTTTCTCATAAATGAACACAGGTTATTTATCCAGTGTCTTAGTTACTTTTCTTGTTGCTGAGACAAAAAACTTGACACCCAAAATTAAAGGAGGAAAGGTTTATTGTGGCTCACAGTTTTAGAGGTTTCAGTTCATAGTAGGCTGGCTCCAAGGCAGAGTGGCAAAGCAGAGGGGCGCCAAGAGGAGAGGCAATTCATGGTGGGCAGAAGGCAGCAGAGCAATAAAGTAGCAAGTGACAAGCAACAAGTGATGCCAGCAGCTCTGTTTCTGTCCACTATGGTCTATCCAGACTATGTGCCCTTAGGGTGGGTAGCACTCACACCCAGGTTGGACCTTCCCATTATCCATACCCAGCACATGCCAAACCAATTGGTGGACTAATTTAGTAAACACACAGCCTTAATCCCAGCATCACACACACTCTACATCCAGCCGCCTCTGAAAAGCCCCACCTATGACCACAGGATGCTTTGGCGGGGTGCCTCTAGACATGAACCTTAACAGCCAGTATTTTTAAGTCCTCAAGACTTTAAAGAAAAACCGTTCCTCAATATAATATTCACTTCATTAAATCAAAATTCATTAAATCTAGTCTTCACTTCATTGACCAGGAGTGGCAGATAGGTATTGTCTTTCTTGCAAACAATAACCTTTGGTAGTGGCTACCTAGAGCACTGCGTTCAGCTCTGTGTTCTGAAGCCCCATTTGACCTAAGAGGAAAAAGTGCCATAAAGAAGAGTAGTGTCTCTCGCCCACACAAGATTGGGCAAGTGGGACACAGGAGTATGTCATCCTACTCTACATAGTGTCTGAGATTGCTTGAACTATTGAGTAAGATTGACTGTCCATGAAAAACTAGGTATTTGTAAGATCCAATCACAGAATTTCCAATCTTAAAGTCAATGGAACAAAATATAAATACATGAACTCCTAGGAATGCTCATATTAGAATTCACCAAATATCTGTACATTTTTCTTGGCTTTAAGATTTTTAAAAATGATATTCTCAAAAGATTCACAGCATACAAATAAAATACTGCAAACTTTTACTCTTTTTCTGGTTTATGTCCACCTCATTATCTATGTGCATCACTGAATAATATTAGAATACAAGATACAAATAGTGCAATTGAGAGTGAGTGAATTAAATGCAAATGACACTAGAAAGTGCCAGAATCAGTGGTAAAATATTTTGTATCTGAGAGGCAGCAACAGGAAATACCTCATGTGTTTCAGAAAAAACTCATTCTAGGAGCACCAGTTGCCAAAGGTGGAAGGTGCCAGAGACAAAAGAAAGAGGTGAACAAATCCAGGATTGTACAGACTATAACTTTGTAGAGACTTACATTCAGAAGCATGCCTTGGGTGGCTGCGAAATCTGAACTCGAAAGCAAGAGGGAGGAGTTTCTATGGTTTAGGTAGAAAAAGCTGGGCTGTGGCCAACCAGAATCTACCTGGTTTTCTCAAAAACTGTTATTATGGCAAATGTCAGGTAAGAAATAGTCCTGATATTGACACGAAAAACTTAGCTGACTATCTAAACAACATTGCTCATCCTTTCTGCCTTAGAAGAGGTGCCAGAGTCACCTGCCAGTCAGAATGGCTAGCATCAGGTCAAGTTGGATGCCAATATCATGTAACCAAAGACTTCAGGACCCAATTCTCTTAATGCTTATGTGTATTACAAATTTTTTCCTCAATTTTTCAGTAAATATATATAAACTTCTGCTATGTTCTGTCCCACCCACCAAAGACATAACGGTGAATAAAGCCAACATTTTTCCTTCTTGTGGAGTTTAAATTGTAGTAAAAGACAGGTGGTAAATAGTTGATATAAGAAATATAAAAGTGACTATTAAGTATGAAATACTAATATTACATATTTTATAATATATATAACATTTTTTATTTATTAAATAGGTAAATATTTGGTAAAATGAAGTGATAGACAAGTGCCTGGAAGAGTAATTTTAATAGAATGTTCATGAAGACACTTTTAAAAAAAATTTTATTTTAATGGTACATTTTAGAGGTACATAGTGATAACATTCATCATAGGGGATTTGCACCTGTATATGATATATCTTGTTGCTTCTTTTTTCCCTGTTCCCCTCCCCTCCCTCAAACCCTTCCTCTCTCCTTATTTACAAAATCTTTGTTTCCATTTTTTCTTTCTATTCCTTATTTCTCTTGTCCCTCTGTTCCTTTCCCCCTCCCTTGTTCCCTTTCCCAGTTGAACACTTTCTTCCCTTTCCCAATATAATACATTTTATCTTTATTTATACTTTCTGTTTCTCACACCAGAGAAACTATGCAGTATTTAAACATGTGTGTCCGATTTATTTCACTTAAGAGTATAGTCTCAAGACGCATCCATTTACCTAGAAATAGTTCAAGTTTATCATTCTTTATGGCAGTGTAGTACTGCATTGTATAAAAATCCACATTTTCTTTATCCATTCCTCAGTTGATGGGCATTTGGGCTGTTTCCAAGATTTAGCTATTACAAACATGGGTGTGCATGTATCACTGCGGTATGATGCTTTTAATTCTTTTGGAAAGATACCAAGAAGTGGAATAGCTGGGTCAAATGGAACCTCTATCCTAGTTCCCTGAGGAATCTCCACGCTGATTCCCATAGTGGTTGCACCAGTCTACACTCCCACCAACAGTGGAGAAGGGTTCCTTTTTCTCCACAGCCCCTCTGGTATTTGTTATTGGCTTTTTTGTTGATAATAGCCATTCTTTCTGGAGTGAGATGGAATCTCACTGTTGTTTTAATTTGCATCTTGTGAATGACCAGTGATGTTGAACTTTTTTTGTATGTTTATTTGCTGTTTCTACTTCTTTATCTGAAAAGCGTCTATTCATTTCAGCTGCCCACTTTTGGATTGGGTCTTTAAATTTGGGGGGCCTGATTTTTTTGAGTTCTTTATATATTCGAGATATTAGTCCTCTGTCAGAGGAATAGCTGACAAAATTTTTTTCCCACTCTGTGTTGTCTTTTCGCTCTGTTGGTAGTTTCTTTTGCTGTGTAAAAGCTTTTAAATAAGATTAGATCCCAGTTGTTGATTCTCTGTGATATTTCCTAGCCAATGGGGTTTTGTTCATAAAGTCTTTGCCTACACCTATGTCTCATGAAGACTCTTTTGAAGTGGTGACATTTATTTTGAGATCTAAGTGAACAAAGGCTGCCAATCAGACAAAACTCAGAGGGATGAACATTCTAAACAGAAGCAGCTCTTTCTGCAAAGGCAGGAATGAATCTGTACATTTGAAGAACAAGACGAAGGATATGTGGCTGTAGGAACAGGGAGAAGGAGATGAAGTCAGTGGAGATGGAGCGCTGTGCACAGATTCAAAAAATGTTGTGGTGGGCTGATACAGTTAACTTGAGCAGGAACGACCAGCTGGACTGAGTTGGTGTGATTCTGGGCTTGGAGGAGCCACCTGAAGGTTAGTGCCAACACAACATAAAAGAGAACGGGAGCAGAAGATAGGGGCCCTCTTTTCCCAGGAGAAGCTCTGTTGTGGCTGTGCTGTCCCTTCTCCTGAGGGGAAGTCGGCTGTTCTCATCACAGAAAGTGCTTGGGGCCTTGCTGTCATCAAGGATGCCTGCTGTTCACTTTAGGGTAGCTCTGGTCTTCATCTTCGCTGTGAGCGTTGGCTCCAAGCTCCAGTATAGACTCCAGCCTTTTAGTGAAGACACAGACATGAGACATGAGATAGTGCCATGGGCTCCCAGCCCGTGATTGGATCTTTCAGGTCTCCACCACATAGACAGAAGTTCTGCAGTCTTCCAGTATTTGGCTTGTGTATGTCAATTTTGTAATGTGTAAGCGTCCTGTATGAAATCTGCTCTCTTGCAAACCACTGCCTCTAGAAAGGTAACTAATGCAAGTGTTCTGAGAATAGAGTCAATAAGGCTTGTCGATGGGCTCAAATGAAGAAGTATGGAAAACTCCTCGTTTCTGACTTGAATACTAACATGGGGATCCTGGGTCAGGAGATTCATGGTGGGTGGAACAAAGACCCATGTTTCAGCTTTGTTAAATTTGACGTGTTTGTTAGCAAAGTAAATAGAAATGTCAAATAGGTGGCTAGATACATGGTTCTGGAATAGTGGGGCAATCAGTGTTGGATATATAGACTAGCTGGGTATGCATATACTTATGGATCTATAGATATAGATAAATGGCTGGATAGACAGGAAGGTAGATAGAAAAAAACCATATATAGTGTAATCAGATAATTAAATCAATGGAACAAAATGAAGTCACACAAAAAAGAGTATTTATATAGAGAAGGAAGCTCAAAACAAACTCTTAATGTCATTACTACATTAAAGATTTAGCAGATGTTTAGAAACTAGCAAATAAGGTTATAGTGGCCGGAAATACAAGAAGAAACTCAGGAGGTAAGTGAGGTAGAGAAAGTTAACACAAAGAAACTTTTTTTCTATGAAGAGAAAGTAGTCAATTATTTCAAATGATGACAAGATTAAAAACAGAAATGTGACCACTTAACTTGGCATGATGGAGGTCATTGGTAGCTTTGTCAAGAGTAGTATCGATAAGATAGTGGAGAGAGAATCCCAATTTGAGGACAGCAAGTGTGTGAAGAAATGGAGACAGTGACCATAGGAAGTCTTGTAAGAATTTTGTTGCCAAAGGGAATAGGCTCAATGGAGGGTTTGAAACAGAAACTTTAAGCATGTGTATGCTGATATTGATGCCATATGCTAATCCAGGCAAAAGGAAGAATTGATCTGGTCCATTTATCGCTTTCCCTTGCTCCTTAAAACAAAGCGCTCTGAAAATGATCAAATTTTATTTTATGGCTACTTACTTTTCTATTAGTTTATAATTTATTTGAAGTAAAAATCATGTCTGATTCATTCTTTCATTGATGAAAAAAGAGAAAGGAAGGAAGGAAGGAAGGAAGGAAGGAAGATAGAAAGAAAGAAAGAAAGAAGGAAAGAAAGAGAGAAAGAGAGAGAGAAAGAAAGATAAAGAAAAGCTTTTGTGTAAAATTCCCAGGGGCAGGAGTTTTAGGATCTCTGGCACCCTGTTGTGTCCACAGTGGCGAGCACAGTGCTTATGGCATAGCAGGTGCTCAATACACAGGTGTGGAACTGAGTGTTTCTAGAATGAGTGCACAAAGATGGATGAATGAGTCTGAGGAATTTTCTGTAGGAAAATTTTAGTAATGAGCTGTCTTCCCTCTTTTGTCCTCAGTTCTAAAGATTGTTCTTAAACCAGATGTACAACTCAAAAAATACTAAATTTAACATTCATGTAGAAAGAGAGATTTGTTGCAAAGGAACCCACCTATTTGCTTCTAGCTCCTAGTAGGAGTGATTTTGGTTGTCTTCTGTTTGGGAATATTTGTTAACTTATAGGGGTTTTTTTTATTTGTTTGTTTTTGTTTTATACTGTTATAAAGAACTCTCATATTTATTGTCTCATTCTTTTATCAGTCCTGAAGGAACATTACAACAAAAATATTTATTCCTACTTTAGAGGTACACAAACAGAGGCCCAGGTTTTATGATTTGCTCATTGGTGCAGAGCAGGATTTTGACCTTAAATTTCCTGGCTTTCAGTTCAATGAATTAGTACTTATATTCTCAATTTAATTTGAGCTCTTCACCCACATCCTGTGACTCAGGATCCACTCCTGTTTTTATTCCATTTGTTTCATTTCTGTGTAAAGCAATAAAAAATCTGTATTTCTCAGGAAAGGACATGGTTCATTAGTTTCTGCAAAGTTTTAACCTTTCCAGACTAGAAGCAGGTGGAATGGACCATAATGAGGTTGACTTTTCTTGGTGGGAATTGCAGGTTGGACTGAATAAACGAGCATCCAGCCTGGAGGCTGAATCCTCGAGTGGCATTTAGGGCTTCGTGATATGCAGCCTTCTGTAGCCAGCAGACAGGATGAAACATTACTGTTCACCAAATCATAGCAGATGCTATACTCTTTAAAAGGTAAGATGGAGGGCCCTCCCTCCTAAGAAAGATTATTCTACTTTAAAGTGTCCTCATTCGGGAAATGTTTGAATCAGTTATATATACCTGTGACCATCTTTTGAGACAAGCCTGACAAGCAGAGAATATGTCATCAAACCAACAGTGGACATGAAGGCCTATTGTATTTCCTGGTAAGTGGAATCAACATGAGGGTAACTGAAAATTCATACTGCAGATGTTAAAATTTAGATTTACCGATGTATGCAACAGGATATACTCTTGGTCACATGCTGGGTGCTTGGCTAAATCACCATATAAGCATAGAAATTAAATTGCACAAGCCATACAGTGTGTAAAGACTACAGCAAATTAATTTAAAGACTCAAAATGTGAACAACTGGGTTCTATTGCTGCACTGTATCAACTCTTAAAGAGATATGTGGTTCCATATTTTAATCTTCAAACTGAATATCAAAATATACAATAAATTGGCGACTTTGAGATTGTCAGGATTTGATTGTTTTGCTGAAATAATGATATTGCCTTGTAGTGAATTAGAAAACTGCATATACATTTCTACCTATATTTTGTGTATATATTATCATAAAGGAGTTTAATGAAAGAGCTGATTATTACTTTATTGATAGATTTTCTTCCTTCTTTCTCTCACTGAGCACATGCTGTGTATTGTACCCTGCTTTAGTTATTGGGGATACAATAGCAAACAATGTAGACATGGTCCTTGGCCTTATGAAGATTACACTTGAGATGGGCAGAGTGTAGTGGATGGGGTTATTTGAAAGACAGACACTGGATGTATATTCAAGATATATTTGGTGGTTTATTAGATGGAGTGTAGTATGGATGAGCAAAGAACTGAGGACAATGAACGGATAGATAGATGATACTCTATCTGGATAGGTATGTTAGTTATCTTTCTGTCACTGTGACAAAATGCCTGAGAAAATCACCTTAAAGGAGGAAAGGTTTATTTTGGTTTATGGTTTCAGAAGTTTCAGTCCATAGTTGGCTGGCTCCATTGTTTTTAGGCCTTTGATGAGACAGACCATCATAACAAAAAACATTAGTGGAGCAAAGTTGCTCACCTCATGGCAGCCTGGGAACAAAGAAAGAGAGAGAATGAGAGCAAGACAGAAAAAAAGGAAGGGTCCAGGGACAAAGTATACTATGCAAGGGCATGCCTCCAGTGACCTACTTCCTCTGAATAGACCCTACATTCTGAAATTTTTATTGCCTCCAATAGCCCATTAAATTATAAATCTATAAATGGATTAATCTATTCACAATGTTAGAGCCCTCCTGATCCAATCACTTCCCAAAGGCCCCGCCTCTGAATGCCACTGAATGTATTGGGAACTAAACCTTCAACACATGTGCTTTTGGGGAACCTTAAGATCTAAACCATAATAATGAGGGAGACACAGGAGGACTAGGTTTGTAAGATAAATACAAGTGAAACATTTGAGTGAAATTATCATAAATTGGCGTTGCTCTCATGCCATTCCCTTCTGAAATAAGACAGAATGTATTTGAAAGTCCTTTAGGGTCCCGAAAAGAAAATTATCATAATGAGCCTTGCAGCCAACTTTTTTCTCACCTGATTGCCATGAGCATTCTAATTTCACTCTCTGTAGCAACCATGACGGTAATCCACTTTGACATTTAAGGATGTGCCATTTGTATGCTTGTCTTTTCCTTGCCTTACACTGTGAGCTTTCTGATAATAGTATTTTATTCATTTGTTTCGTTCTCATGTCATGCATGTCATTTAGTAACTAACAGCAATTATTTTTAAATCAAGTTATGAGCCAGTTGCATGGATATTGACTATAAAAAACTTGTGTATCCTTGTCTAGTCTTTATACTATTCATTGCAGAGCTTATTTCTGTATGGGACTCCTTTTAGGCAATGGGCCAAGTCTGTCTTGCCAACCACTTTGTCTCTAGTCCCAGTGAAGTTTCAAAAATAATTCTTTGGTATTTGAAGAGTAGGGCAACATCACTCAAAATTCCTGAAAACACTTCACATATGACACAGATGAAGGGAAAACAACAAAATAATGTTAGTGGTAAACCTGAAAGGCTACAGAAGCTTTACTGAGACTTCTTAATAGAGGGTTCTTATGTACCCATAGGTGGATCACTTTTAGATCAGCCAGATTTGATTCAGTTATTAGACTGGAAGTTAATTTTCACAGGTGAAAAAATTTGACTAATTTGACATATTGGTTCTTTTTAAAAAAATTTTATTTATTTTTTATTATTATTAATTTTTTACATTGGCTCTTGAATTCGAAAGGATAGTGACTTTTCTTCATTGGTTTTTAACAGCGTTCCAAGAGCCTTGGGGGTCTTAAAATCCCTGGCCAAGCCCACTGCATCAGGCTGCACTTTGTTACTTCTGCTTTTTTCCAGGTATGCTCATTTATATTGAGCATATTTATTTTGTTTACATGTCCATAAGATTTCCTTTGAAGAACAAGTTCCATGACTTAAAAGAAAAAAACTTCCAAAACCACTGCCACGTATCAATCTTAAAACTGTTCTCAGATAAAACTCTGACCTGACACTGGTGCTGGCATGCTGGTTATCTTTGGGAAGGATCAGTTTGGTCTCATAGAAAGTATTTAGCTGCTTTATCAGTTCAAATGTCAGAAAGTGACAGATGTGTTTGTAAAACATAACAGATTTCTGATCATTGCGTTTGTTACTTTTTTTCTACAAAACTGCCCGTTTTCTTGTATTTGTTAACCAAACAAAACTCTCTGAAAGTAGTAACATTAATTGTGTGCGTCTCTGGATGTTAGCACAGTGCCCAGCATGATAAAGATACAGAAAAAATAAATAGATAGATGGATGGATAGACAGATGGATGGATGGATGGATGGATGACTTTAATTGTCAGAAGGCTGGCTGTGACACAATACTAAGACCTAGGACTTGGTAATTGTGCTGTAATCTTCTCTCAGCAATTCTGTTTTTGTAAGACCCTGAATAAATTAATTTTGTATTTCATTATGTTAAACATAAAATTAAAAAATAGAGTGTGTTTTGCAAATTAAGGATAATGAGTCACTGTTTCATGGGAATAGAGAGTACATGAGTGAAATTAATTATAAAGGCTTATGTTATTATAATTATAATGTTAATTGTAAGACATAGCTGCTGTTGGTGAAGCTAGCCCAGAAAAGGAATGTAATACGAGCAGTTGGTTCAAATCTTGGACCAATATTTTGAGTGGAGAAAACTATTATTCATTGTTCAAAGGACCTTAGGCCAAAGTTTGATGCAATACAGGCTATATTGGATTTCTGCAAATTTAGTAGCTGCAGTGACCTAGTAGTCAAATGAGACATTGAAAACCAAGGCAAATTTTGAAGAGGAAAAGCAAACACAATTGAAAAAACTAAGGTTTATACATTTTATCCAGTACCAGATTGGATGAATACTGTATATGTATGAATCAATTTGATAGAATTTGTCAAATTGCTTTTCAAGGTCTGCTGCTAAAGGAAGTTAGAGATGAGTTACTAAATCAAGGAAGACAGGACATATACATAGAACAAACAAAGTATTAAGGGCCACAAGAAAAAATGTGTTCAAGTGATACAGAAATTCATAAGGAGGAGAATAACCTTTCCCTAAATATTGCTTATTACTTGGATTACTCAAGGCTTATGCCTTGAGTTTTCAAATAAAATAAAACCTTTCATCTTTTCAATACAGCCCTTAGCATAAATAAATACGTAGAGAGCATTTCTGGCAAAGGTATGCATTCCCTAAGAGGGAAGACATTTCCATAAACATAAGCCTCTCCTCGTATATGGCAGTCAGCTCCATTTTATTTCCATCCTGGGGCAGGAAGGCACTTGAAGTTGCTTAGCTTTCTCTTATTCTGAGCCAAAGTTGAATCATCAGAGTGACTGACCTCATCAAACCATGTGTTTTGTGTTAAATATTTGGGCATGTGCATGTTTAGCAAATGAAAATGAAGACTCCCCGGACCATAAATTCTTTATTTTTCCTACATCTACCGGTACTGTTTTTTTCAGTACTGTGAAAACAGTGTGTCTCTGATATATTCAAATACCACATTATTACAAAGTAGGATATTAATGTAACCCAGAAAAGACTAAAACTGGGATGTTTCCCCCCTAAAAAACATTTGGCTTTCATGTAAATCTTACAGAAATTTGGATGAGATAATTCAGTTTCTTTTAAAAATACATATAATATGCATATTTTATACATATAATTTTTATATATTTTATATATATGAAATTTTACAAAACAAAGACACACATAAAACATACATAATCCCATCTAATGTGCAGCTTTATATTTTCACATATTTCTTTCTATGAATTTTTATATTATGGTTCTTGCCTCCTGTTCATTCCTAACTGACCCTAGTCTGGATTCTGTCCTCACCATGTTACTGAAATTGCCCTTGTAAAGTCACCACTGACCTCAGTGTCCTAATCCCAGCGAGTCCCTCTCTGTCTTAGCTTGCTCGCCCATTAGATACGGCTGAAGCCATCAGCACTCTCCTCCTCATTTCCCATGTCCCAGGCACACTGGGCTTGATACACATTTTTGTGCACATCGTGTTCTGTCCTTAGACCTTTTGTGTGTTCTGTACCTTCTCCTTGGCCTGCTGTTCCTCCCAGTTCTCTCTGCCCCTTCACCTAGTCAACCACTTCTCCTTCAGTTCTCAATATAAATGTTGTAGAAAGTTAGATTACATCACTACAGTCCTACCCTAAAAACCTGCTCAGGCATGTAATATTCTGTCCCTCTCTCTGCCTCTGTTTCTCATTTTCTTCCTCCTTCCTTGTAAGACCCTGGAATACTGAAGTCACAATTGTGTTTACAATTGAACCTTTAGTACCTAAGTGCCTAAAACAGTACTTCATGAGTGATAGATGCTAAGCTGCCAAGAATTTTTGTTGTTACTGGATGAATTTATGAACAGGTGCAGTCATGGGATACATACAAATTTATATCCTGCTGTTTCATATTTCCAAATACATATCTCCATGTTGTTGCATTATAATTTTTACTTTTATTAAAATCATACATGTACACATATGTCCAACATGGAAATAAATCAGAGGTCCATCAACAAGAGAATGGATTTTAGAAATTGTGGAATTTTCATTAAAAGGAGTAATACACAGCAATACTGAAAGTCTTGCTACATAAAGGAACATGGTTGAATCTTTAAACATGCTAGCAATAAAGTAAAAAAACAAAGAGTATACATGTGTTGTTTCACTTATAAATATTCCAAAAGCAGAGAATCCTGACTTATGGTGTTACAGTTGAGAATATTGGTTATCTTTTGGTAGGATGTTGGAGAGGGTGACTAAGGGGCCTTTCCAGGTATTGGTAAAGTTTTATTTTTTATTTGGGTGCTGTTATATGGTGTGCTCATCTTGAAGTTAAGATGTGTATACTTTTACCTACATATGTAATACTTCATATTTGTATGTGATCAATTTTTCTTTTAAAAAATTGATTGAATAAATAATTAGCTAAATTTAGTTGCAGATCTTTTAGAGTCAAGTAGTTCTACAAGGTTTAGATAGTATTTCTTTGCTTCTTACTCCCTTACTGTTGCCTTGCAATGTTCATCTCCCCACAGATGATCACTTCCAACTTTTTAAAAAGTTAAATCTCTTGATCTGGGCGTGGTGATACAGGCCTATAATCCCAGCACTCAGGAGACTGAGGCAGGAGGATTGCTGGGAGTTTGAAGCCAGCCTGTGACACACAGTGAGTTCAAGGCCAGCCTGAACTCACATAGCACACCCTGTCTCAAAAAAAAAAAAATTAAGTCTCTTACTCTTGTCTTCCATAACTCTAATTAACATGCTTGACTTTTTTTTTTTTTTTTTTTTTTTTGGTGCTGGCGATCGAACTCAGGGCCTTGTGCTTACAAGGCAAGTACTCTAACCACTGAGCTAAATTCCCATGCTTGGTTTTTTATCTTAACTTTTTTAGTTTAAAAAAATTCTCCATAGATTTCCTAACATGGAAGATGGGAATGTAGCTTTTTTTTCCTTTGGCCACGTCCTATATCTAGGTCTTTCCTTCACACCTTTCTTGGTTTATTTGATTGGTTTTAACAGAGAGCATCCTTCAGTACCTTTCTGAGAAAGGGTACATGAGAAATAAAAATGTTAAGGCATGAAAATGATTCTATTCTATACTTCATTAATAGTTCGGCTTGGTATAGAATTCTATGCTTAAAATCCTATCCATTTATAATTTTGAAGACATTGCTTTACTGTCACATGACTTTCTGATTAAGTAAATATTTAGAAGCCTGTAGCCATTCTTATTTTTCTTTTTGGTGTATGTGAGCTGTTTTTCCTCTCTTGTGGGAGCTTTTCTATGTACCTAATGATCTGAAATTTCATATTGCTTGTTTTGCTATGTGTGTATATAATTTCTCCTATTGTACTGGCCACTGAGCAGACTCTTTCAGTCTTAAAATTCAACTCTTTCAGCTCTGGGAAATTTTCTTGACTTATTCTGTTCATAATTCCTCTCCCTTCTTCTTTTTTCTGTTCTCTCTTACTAGACTCCTACTATAGGTCTCGTAAACCAGTTTTCTAATTTTCTTATTTTTGACCTCCGACTTCTTTTTCCTTTTCATGATTGTAATATTGGCTTAACTCTCTGGTTATATCAATGATGTTTTTCCCCTTTCCATGCATAGTCTTTGTTTTCTCCTGTTGCTTTTTTACTATTTATTTTGGTTTCAGTCCTACCAGCTAATGACTTTGCTCACATGTCTGGTAATCTTAATGATAACTGAGTACGTTTGATTATAACTGAGTGATTGGGAGCTCTGAGCATGCAGGTGGGGCTTGCTGATAGTGGTTTGGTGACCAACCACTCTGATTTGCTTAGGACTGTCCCAGTCTTGGCACTGAAAGTCCAACACTCAGGAAACCCCCTAGTTGCAGGCCGAGAGCACCTGAGTTGTGACATCTCTACAGGTGAACTGTCTGGAAATGCAGTGTTAGTTCTTTAGTTCCTTTTCCCTGAGCTGTCAAATCCACCAGAGAATGATATTTCAATTTCTTACCTGGCAGTCAAAGCCTTGTCTGTGAACATTCTTGGGCTGGGATTGAGAAGTGTGGCAAGATTTTCAATTCTCCATACAAAAATGACCCCCCAATTCCACTTCAAGTAAGGCTGCTTTTTTCCATTCACTATTTACTGAGCGCTGATCTTGTGTCAGACATGTTTTAAGCACTAGGGAGGTAGAAGTGAATAAAACCTAAAAAGTTCTGCCTTTAGACTGCCAGATAGATGATTGATAGATAGATAGATAGATAGATAGATAGATAGATAGATAGATAGACAGACAGATGTTAAAGAAATATGGTTTATCAGAAAGTGACAAATGGATGAAAAAACAAAATAGGGAAGAAGGAAAGACAGAGCTAGGGTGGGAGTGGGAGGCTATTTGAAACAAAGTGGTCCGAGAAGACCTTCTTGAGAAGAGGTCAGTGAACAAAGTCCTTAAGGATACAAGTGAGTTGGGTGTTTATTTGTAGAAGGTGCCTCCCAAGCAAAGGAAGTAGGAATGTGCCTGATACCATTAGAGAAGATGAAGAAGAGAACAGCAGTAGCCTGTTAACCTAGAGAATAAGAGGCAGAAGAGCTATTCAGATTTCCATGTGAGATGAGACTGCAGGGGAACAATGGCAAAGGCAGGGAGTCCACTTAGGAGGTATTTATAGTAATCTAGTTAAGAAATGATGATGTCTTGGGCCAGGTTGGTAACAACATTGGTGCTGAGATGTGGTTAAATTCTGGACATTTTCTAGATTTACTAATCTGCAGGTTAGGAGGTAACAGAATGGAGGAAATCAAGGATGACTTCAAGGCTGTTGGCCTGAATACCTCAGAGAATGGGATTGCCATTTTTTGAGATGGGAAGGATTTTGGAAGAAGCAGGTTAGGCTTACGTGGCTAAGTCTGGGACATCTAGGAACTGTATGTGTAGAGCTTGTAGGTAGATCCAGGAGTCAGGTATTCAGGGAAGAGGCTGGAAATTTAAATTTAGGAGAAAGGTTGAGTGAGATGGCCTCGGCAATAATGTAGATGGAGAAGTGTTCCAAGATTGGAATTCTCAGGTACTCCTACTCAGCATGAAGTAGGAGCCCATGAGGAAGGTGGAGACCAGGAGAGAACACTCTCTGAAAGCCAACTGGAAAGCTGTTTCAAGGAAGAGAAAGTGGTCAAGTGTGTCAAGTGCTACTGATAGAGCCATGTAGTTGAGACTGTTCAAATCGCTCAGACCAGAGGTTATCTATTTTAACCTCTCCGGCACCAAATCTCTGGCCTTTTGCTGGGACTTGGCAAGAAATAATCTCCTGGTTTCCAGAACAGGAGAAGAGATAAAGAGGTATAAGATTGCTTCTTATACTTTCAACCTCTTCTCCATATTTTAGTTTCTACTTTTGCTCCATTTTTAAATTGCTATCAGAAATTTCTGCAACTTTGAAGAATACTATGACATAAATTAGAGTAATTTATGCTTTTCCCCACTGTCAGTTTAGGGTTCGGTCTTCTAAGATCTTAAGTCATACATTACTTGACAACATATGCATTCTCAAGCTTTGAAATTAAAATTGCTATTGTCTCCTCTCCTTTCATTCTAGCCTTTTGGCTTTAAGCCTTAAAAACAACCTCTCACTATAATTTACAGAGGAATAATGGGTACAAGGGTCCGAGCCACCATACTTATCTGGAAACCATAACTATTGTATGAAGTCAACTTCTTGAATATACATCATTTTCTTAACTGTTCCCTAGTGCTTGGAAAATTGGTTACTTCCAGTGGCATGTAACACTATGATGTATATTTTCTTGCATATGACATTGCCCATGATTAGGAGGTGTTTGTTTTTTATCCTAAAGATTGATTCCCAGAAGTACAATGACTACGTATGTTGAAAGGTATTAGCATTTGACAAAATAAAAGGCTGTGTAAAGTATGGTTCAGAACATAGCCTCAGGTATCAGACTCAATGCTTTTGTTTGGATCCCTGCTCTGCCATTTACTAGTTCTATTACCTCGGGGAAGTTCTCTTAACTGTCTGTGTTCTGGTTTCCTCATTTTTCAAGTAGAGATAGTAACAGTAGTCTTATGGAGGGAAGGAATATGGATTAATACATGTGCAGTGAGTGTTACATAATAAATTAGCAGCCAAGTATTGTATCCACTATCATCATCACCACCATCCTGATTATCAAGTTGCTTTTCAAAAGGGCATCATCTTCAATGTCACAGCAATTTGTAATGGTACCAGTGTGAATGCTGCTTTGACAACTAAATATAGTCACTTATTTTCAGAGTCTTTTAAACAACACTGTATTGAATGCCTCTGTGATTTTTTTTATGGTACTGTGGATTAAACCCATGATCGGCAACTGAGCTATATCTCCCTAGCCCAATTAAGATTTTTTCATTTAAAAGAATTTTATTTTTTTGCAGTGTTAGGTATTGGACCCAGGGCTTCACAAGGCTCTACCACTAAGGTTTGCCCTCAGCCCACATTTCTTTCTTCATTTTGAGACACAGTCTCACTAAGTCACCCAGGCTGGCCTTGACCTTGTGATCCTCCTGTGTCAGTCTCCCAAGCGCTGGGATTACGGGCATGTACCACTGTCCTTAGAATCTTTCTGAATTTTCCAATAGGAACATGGAATGCAGGACTACATTATTAGTGTTCCAGTAGTTAAAAGGAAAATCTTAGCAAATTGTTGGTACATTTGGATAAAAGGGCTCAAATGGGAAAGTCACATCATATACGAGTTTGACTTGAGCATGATCAATTATACCCTCTGCAAGGTGAGATGTGAGAAGAATGAAAAAGAAAAATAACTATATCTAAATCTATAGTGATCTTTCCCACCACCCCACTCAGTGACATTTTGTATTTGAGACAAAAATCAAACCTGGCTTTCCTCAGCTGTTCTGGGCTTTCATGTGCCTTGTCCAGCAAGAACATTTCATGCAGGTTGTGATCTTAGGTTTTAGCATGGTTTCATACCTCACGCCACCCAGATCCAAGTTAACACTGACCTTGTTGCCATGTTGGGATCTGCATATGTTAGTGCTGATTAAAGAGAACTTTGATCTTATGTGACATTGCCTTCATATCCAAAAGTCTGTGGACAACAATAATATCAATTTGGTCTGAGGCTGATTTAAATGGTATCATCCAACATATTTTTGTTCAGTCTCATAATGTTGGTAAGTTAAGTGATTGTCACTAACATTGTGCATGATGCTCCTCCTGATCAGCTTATCCCCCTTCTCTGTTTGCCTAGAAAATTTAGGACAATCCTTAAGGGCAAGCTCAAGCCCGAAGTCTTCCCAGTTTCCTGGCAACACATTAGGCTACTGTGCCTAGGCCACAGTTATATAGGTCTCCCCTATAGCAGTTATTATTGATGTTTGTATGTATTTCTCCTTACTAGACTATGAGCTCCTCTATCACTACTATGTAGTATTAATTTTTATAATCCCGGTGCCTAATAAAATGTAGCATAAAATACAGGTTTCATAAATACTGGTAATTCTTCACATTAGGCTGGATCTGAGCCTCTGGAGCCAGAGCTATGAACGGAACTTCTGGAGTGGAGAGTGGAGGGGAATGTGTATATCATCTTTGAGATAAGTGCCCAAGAATTGATCACAGCAGGAACAGCTGATCTCTGAGCCAGTGAGAACATATCTATTTATGTAGCATTGGAACAATGACTAAAGTCCACTGGCTTGCTGGATTAAAATATTATGCTGATGAAGTGCTAAATGCAGGTTTGCTAAGTGTGACTCATGATGACAAACTACTGTGACAAAATATATTGAAACTCTCACCCTCCCAGACTCAAAGATGTTGTTGGCTATGACGTTTCCAAAATTTAAAACCAAAATTCCTTTATTTATAACTTTACTAAATCAAATTTAGAAGTATCTTGGCCAAACCCACATGGACATTGGACCTGTGCAAAAGAATGTCCCCTGGACCTACAAGTGCTAAGCATAGAGATGTTCACAAAATAGCGAACTAGTGTCTAGTTCCCAGCCCAGACCACACCAGAGGCTACATTTGTGGTCTCTAGGCAGAAATGAAGGAGACCTGGATGCAGAAATTTGTGAGACTTGAGTCCAATGAGCTGTTCAGGTCCAGGTGACAGAATCCAACACAGAGCTGGGGAGACAGGCACCTATTTTGTGAACTTTGTTATCTCGAGGCTCCATGAAGTCTTGGTGGAGAGGTTCAGTGTCTAGGGATGCAATGGAAGACAGTCCTATTCTCCCTGAAAACCCAGAAGCCATGTTTGGGAAAGGAGGGCTCATTGCACACGGCAGGCTGTGATGAGGAGGCTGGATGGAAGAACATGAAGGACTGTCACTAAGTGCACATAATAAATACTGGAAAATTACCAAATTAACGGGAAAGCTGAGGGATGATGGAGTCTGCCAGTATGTGATTAATGGTAATGTGATTCCATTAGGACCAACAGGCTGGTGCGACCTGAGAACATCTAGATGGTAGCAACATAGTGACGAGGCATTAAGAATATTTGGGGGCCCACTGGTGGTGCTAGGGCTTTGCTGCAAGACAGCTGTTGTGGAAAAAATATTGTTAAGACTCTACACTTCTATAGTGTTATAAATTTTAGAATATACTTGCACATACTTTCGTTTATTTGTACCCCTTACAAGAGGTAGGAGAGAATCTCTATGTCACAGATGAGGAAACAGATATCAAGTAGTGAAAGATGTGTCTAAATCTGCCCAGGTTGCATGTATCAATTCTGGGACTTGAACCTGTCCATCCTCTGTCACACTAGTGGTCTCTCCACTATAGGAAGCCATTGCACTGTACAACTCAAAAGGCAGCCCAGGAGTTTTGCATTGCAGAGTTAGTTGGTGTTCTTAAAAAAGGTAGCTCTGATACTTGCACAACAATGTTTATGGCAGCACAATTTGTAATAGCTAAATTCTGGAAGCAACCCGTATACCCATCAATGGATAGCTGGATAAACGAAATGTGGTATCTATAAATAATGGAATGCTATTCAGCTATAAAGAATGACAAACTAGAGTCATTTGTAGGAAAATGGATGGACTTGGAAAATATAATGTTGAGTGAAATAAACCAGTCTCGCAAGCTGGAATACCACACGGTATCCATCATTTAGTGAGGTAAAATACAAACAAAAGAAAAGGACAAACAATGGATACAAAAAGATGAAGTGTTAGCTATAAGCTAATAGAAAAAGGGTTCAAGGGAACAAGGAGAGGGCAAAGGGGGAGGGGAATGGGAATCCAGAGGAATAATGATATCTTAAAAATAAGAACCAAATAACCCAAATTTAAATCAGTGACACGTACACTGGGTACTACAGTAACTTTATATTGTTGTGACTTGCTGCTGTATGTAGGTGGTTGTTTACATTGCTCACTGTCATAAGCAAAAGGTACAATTGATTGTGGTCTGTAAGTTTGTGAAATTGCCTGTAAGTTTGTGTAATTTTGGGTAAATTTTAATAAAAATCTAAAAAAGAAAGGAAAATGGTAGCTCTGCCACCAAGTTGCACAAGGCAGCAAGAACGGGATACCAGAAGCGTGCTTTGAGAAAGGCCTCACAACGATGTGGACTTTGTGAATGTAGGTTAAGGCCCTTTACATTTTCATATTTGAAGTCACATTTAGTGAAGCAGTAGGAAAACCAGTCATCCCTTGGCTTCTATCAGCTTCCCGACTGCAATGTAACGCTCTGTTTTGTTTTCAAAGCAGGAAAATGAGTATGTTAGAACATAAACATTAACGTGAGTATTTGGTGTATAGGCAGGGAAAAGATTATATGAAGCTTTGTGTGTAGGTGCACATATGTGTGCACCTGCAGGTGTCTGTGGCAGTGCATACGTGTGCATTATCTATTGGAGGGTCCTCCTCACCTCTCCGACAGCTGGAGTGGCACCTGGGATCCACAGCTGTGAGATCTAGCCCCCGCACCAAAGCCCCATCTCATTCTCAGTACTGTGTGGAACAGGTGAGCCTCCAAGATCTTTCTGCCCTGTGGGATACTTCCTTGGACCCTCTTTCCATTTTTTATATGAATCTCACAAGTTACCCCGACTGCTCATGGCTGAGTCCAGTGGAGAGACCCTCCAAGAAAGGTCAATGGTGAGATTAGCAGCGGCTCGAAGGCTTTTAGTTACCTATAATCTCCTCCAGCCTCTTGGTAAGGTGCCTCAAAGAGCTATGAAACCTAAGTAAAGCTAAGCACTTGCTATGAAAATGCAGTTTCAGGACAATTCAGTGGGCACCTTCTCTTTTTAGCAGATTGTATGTAGAATTGGCCTGTCCTATATAAAAACATGTTTCTCCTTCATTTTTCCTGCCTCCTTATTGCTCCCATGCTAACTTCCCCTAAGGAGGGAAAATTGTACTTGGTTGAGAACTGCTGAGCTAGATAATTCTCTAGTGCTTGTAAGATTACAACTTTCTATTCTGTTGAACTAATCTGTGCTGGCATTTTATTCATAGAAACTAGAGGAGTTCCCCAAAGCTGAATGTAATAAATACCATTGTGGGGAAGGCATAGAGTTGATAAGTAGGTGCTTTGGGAAGACAAAATAGTGAAATCAATTCTTGATAAGTAAGATCACCTTGGCACTATTTTCATTTTGGCCTGGATAGATATATTATATATTGTATATATTGATTCTGTATATAGAATATATTCCTTATTGCATATTATATGTGCATTGCAATATGTGCATATTGTCCTCTGCATTATAGAATATTTAGCAGCATCCCTGGCCTCGACCTACGAGATGCAGGTAGCACCTACCTCTTGGCGTTTAGGTCAGACAGTGTCTTTAGACTCTGCCAAATGTCCCCTGGGGAGCAGCAGGTGAGAATTATCCCCAGGTAAGAATCACAACCTTAGTGTAATGGATACTTTGTTAACAACAGGTGAACAGCACAAATCCTAGAATTTGGGAGTCTAAAGACCTGGCATTTATTAGCATTCTTCCAGCACTGTGGTGCAGAAGGAGTCCTCTGATGGATGAGAATGAGGTTGTGTATAGCAGAGACCAGTGTTACTGACTATTGATACCCTCCAACTAGACTTCCTTACTCTGATTCCATGTTGTACATTATGATGGGCATTTGTATTCATTTATTTGCCTGGTTTCTGAAACTCTTTTCTGGGATGAATTGGAGGAACCCACCTGTTTGATGAAATTGTGCTGAGTACTCCGGAGCTTTGTTTTCAAGTCCTCAAGATAAGTTGGAAAGATACCAAAGAAGCTTTCAAACAAATTCTTTTTCTATTTCAATTAACTAGAGTTGGTTTGTGTTGTTTGCAGTCAAGAACTGTAAATGATACAAAACTTGGCACTGGGAATGGGATGCTTGCTTCTTGTGGTTTGGACAGTTTAAAAAGAGCAAACAACAAGCCCCAATTCCTTGTCCTCAGATCATACTTAAGGTAATAACACAAAGTCGAAAATAAAGAAACAAAGAAAAAGCCACAATCCGTTAAAAACAACAACAACAAAAACACCTCAAAGTTGACCCTGAAGGGTTTTAAAATCATAACATCAATTAAAAGGATAGGTGCCCCATATGTCTTATGTGAAAATTCAGGCATTGCTTGGGAAAGGCTATAAGCCTGAGAACTGGAGCTAGGGTATGTGGGAGCACACTCAGAATGAGTACAGTCCCCAATATTTAGAGTACATTCGGCCCCCAAACTTCACTGAGGCTCCTTTGTCAGCTGATACTGCCCCTCTTCACTCTCCGATGACTCTATTCCTATCTTTCTCACAAACTTTAAAAATGACCTTGTCTAAGATAATTACCTGGAAAAGGTCATCCAATTCTAAGTCTCATCTTCTCGCTCCCTCATTATCTTTAGATTTCAAACCAAGGTCAGAACCCAGCATGACCAGGGATCCAATTACAAAATCAAACCAAAAGGAAAAGGATAACTAAACAATCGTGAAATTTTATCAGTTTACACCGGCAAATATTGTGAATATTTGTGGGAATTAATATAGGGGTACTCGTTCAAGGAATAAAGAATATAATTTTAGATCAGCCTGAATTTCTTTGTATGTACCATGCTATTGAATGTATGTGTCTCTCTGTTAGGGTTTAGATCTGGGGTGTTCCCCCAAAACCTCATATGTTTGTAAGGTGATTGGATCACGAGGGCCTTTGCTCATCGGTGGGGTTGATAGCTAACTCATAGTTAAGAGGTGGGGCCTGGTTGGATGTACTGGGGGTGTAACCTGGGAGGGTACAGTATATCTCCCTTTCCAGCTTCTTCCTTCCCTCCTGCTTCCTGGAGGCCAACAGACCTTTCCATCATGTGTTTCTGCCTTACAGCTGGCTGACAATGTACTAAAAGTACTAAAAGGGCCAAAATAAACCTCTCTTCCTTTAAGTTGCAGGTTTCAGGTTTTTTGTCTCTGCAATTGTGCAGAGAAAGTGACTGATATACTCCAAGATTCAAATGCTGGAACGTCAACCTTGATTTAGTCTGTTTCCTATTGCTATAACTCAATACCACAGACTGAGTAATTTAAAAGAAAAGAGGTTTATGTAGCTCATGATTGTGGAAATCGAAGAGCATCACACTGCCATCTGCTTGGTGCCTGGTGAGGGCCTTCATTGTAGAGAGCTTCACATGGTAAGAGAGAACAAGCAGACCAGAAAGAGCTCAATTTTATAACGAAACTACTCCCATAATAACTCATTAATCCATCAGTCTATTGATGAAGGCAAAACTCTAGTGACCTAATTGACTTTTAAAGGTCCTACCTGGTCCCACAGTTTAATACCTCACAATGAGAATGAAATTACAACATTAATTTTGCATTTAAACTTTAGGAACACACAGGTGGTGATATCAAGAAGTGGAGCCTTTTGGGAAGTGATTAATTCCCTTACAAAGGTACTTCAGAGAGCTCCCAGTCCTATCTCTTCCGCTGTGCAAGGATGCAGCAACAAGACGTCATCCAGCCTCTGGAACTGTAAGCAATAGATTTCTGTTCTTCACAAAGTATCCAGTATAAAATACTGTTATAGCAGCAGAAATAGACGAAGATATGCAGTACCACTTGACAAACACTCTGAATTCAATATATTGTTAAAATACAGTGGTACCTCGGTTCGGGAACACTTTTGTTTGCAAGCAATTTCATTCACAAACAGAAGCTTTTGGCAAAATTTTGTTTTTGTTTGTGAACTCTGCATCAGGTGATGAAGGTGACTGGGGCCATTTCTCCCACAAGAACATGAATATGGCTACCTTTTCCAGAATAGTGGAACGAATTATGTCCATGAATCAAGAGCGGTAACTGAAAGTGCTTTTAAATGTTTGCTTCATTGATTGACAGTATCTCAGTTTCACTGGTCTTTATTTATTGAATTTCGGAAGCTAAAAATGCTCTGTGACAACACAGAGTACACAAGTGAAAGGCAAGTAGGCTGACTGGAGGGGATTTGTGGTGCCTACTGTCAATATATCCCTAAGAAGTCTCAAAAAATACTCACTTTACTAAGACTTTGAGAAATGTACTCATTAATGAGAAGGATATCAGCACATTTAGAAAGAACTGCAGGCCAGGACATTTTTAATGAGAAATGCTGAAATTGGGATGAAATCCTTATTTTTACATGATACTAGGAAACTTGGGTGGCAATAGGCCAAGTGCTTCTTAGCTATTAGAGGCAAAGCAAACATGGCTACCGTTACAGGAATAAACGTTAGCACATAAATCAGTATGACCAACAAGCAACAATTTTTTAAGTAGTTCTCAAATCTTGTGCATATCAGCATCACCAAGGAAAATTTGTTAAAACACAAGAGATAAATTAACAATAGTACTTGTCCAGGACCCATTCCTAGAGTTTGAGCTGGTAGGTATGAAAAGGTACCAAGAATTAGCACTTCTAAAAACTTCCCAGGTTAGATCGATGCTGCTTTTGATCTAATTGATCTTGGGCCCCAAGAACAAATACAGATAAGAATATCATAAAGATATTACTTAACTGGAGGAAACGCCAAAGTTCTAAGAATTAATGGACAAAAGCTATACTTGAGGCATCACAAAAGTGTCCCTTTCTCCCACAAAATCCCAGTTTTAGTCACTTTATAAACTATAGACCCTTGAATGAAGATAGACTGGGACTAATTTAACAAATCCTGTTAAACATCTTTGACATGGAAGAACCTAGAAGTGGGACGGTACAACAAAAGTAAAAGCTGTAACTCACACTGGTATATTCTTACTAGTACATGCCCTGACCCGGCTCTTTCATAAAGTAATACCAGAAGAAAGGAAAAGAAGAAAGAAGAAAATAAACTACAAAGAATAAAGAACTTACACAGTCCAATTTATACAGAACTCAGAATTTGATCAGATTGCTGTTCCACCTCAGTTCAAATATAGGGAGGTTGTAGTGCTCGTTGGGGGCTCAGCTCCACTCCTCTGTGGTTATAGCTGGGAAATTAAGTAGGTTAACCAGTGTTATGTTTTATATCTGGATGTTCCCTCAAAGCCTCATATGCTTGGAGGTGGGACTTTTGGGAGATGACTGGATCATGGGGCCATGATACTTATCAGTGAATTTGTCCACTGATGAGTTTATAGCTAAATGTGACGTTGGAAAATGAAGCCTAGTAGAAGGAGGTTAGTCTCTGTGAGAGTGGCCTAGAAGGATGTATCTCCCTCCCTCCTCCCTTGATGTCTCTTTGCTTGCTGCTGCCATGCCATGAGCTGTTTCTCCTCTGCCATGCCTCTCTGCCATGCCACCCTACCCTGGAGCCAGCTGACTATGGACTGAAACCTCTGCGAACTGTGAGCCAGAATAAATCTTTCCTCATTAGAGTTGTAGGTGTCAGGTATTGTGTTTCAGCAATGAGAAAGTAACAAAGACAGATTTTGGGTCCAGAGAAATGGGATCGTCATTCGAATGCTACCTGATGTGATTCAGAAACCTTCGCAACTGCCTTGCAGAAGGAGTTTGCAGTGGTTTGGAGATGCTGGCTGGAGAAACATCCCTGGAATGCTGTGAGCCAAGCTTGATAGGAGATTCTAGTTGGAGCTCAGAAGACCACAATGTTGACAATAATACAGCTGGAATAGACCAGGCTCAGGGTGTTTCAGTTGGGAAGAAGGACTCCATTGGCAGTTGGACTTTAGACCATGTGCACTATCCTCTGGAAGAAAATTTGCTCTTTGCTCATTTCCAGAGACTTTGCAGGAGACTGATGATTTGGTTTTTTTTCTCTCTTTTTTCCCCTCTTTTAGCTTCTTTTCTCTCCTTTAGTCTTTTCCTTATCTTTATTTTATTTCCTGTATTTTGATCTCAGTTTATTTTTCTTCTTTTCCTTGTTCATTCTTTCCTGTCACCGTTCTCTAACATTATTAATCTTTTTATTCTTCAAGAGGACCCCTCACCTCACTTTTCTCTCCTACTTCTCATATCACATTGTTAATTTCTCAAATATTCCTTTTTTCATTCTCTGGTTCTCCTTCACACTCCTACTTTTACTAGTATAACTACCAGGTCTTATGACTCTCTAGATAGCTTTACAGGACTGCTACTGAATGTTCTATTTTTAGTAGAAGTAAAGTTATTCCATATAGCAGATATTTACTGAAGGTCAATAGTAGGTCAATATTTGTATTGTCCTAGTTTTCACACTATAATTATATATCTCTTTTCTGTGGTTAAGTGTGGTATATATTTTGGTCATTAACAAATTCCCACTGACTTGAGCCCTGGCAGTACATGCATGACTGTCCCATTGGGCAGCTTGTACCACTCATGGTACAAAGGGATCTAATCACTTTTATTGGTCTTTTTACTAATAAAATCAATAAAAAGCTACCTAATGGGATAGTCATGCATGTACCACTAGTGGCTCAATTGGCCTGGGAGTGAGACATATGAATTATTTCCTCATTGTGAATGTGTTAAGGTTTGTAATACTTGGTTGGTATTTGATGTTATACTTGTTGCTGGTTTTATTACTATATTCATGATGACATAGCTGTTGCTATTAATTGGTTTTCTTCAGATCCCAATATCTATATTGCCTTGGGGTCATTAACAGTACTCTGGCCCATTCCTGTAGAATTGGATACTGGGCCAAATATACTGTAACTTCCCATCCGAAGTTAATGGAGGTGACTGGGTCCTGGGACAGAGGCAAAGACCAGTACCTAGCCATACCCAGAGAACAACACTGAGAAGTAGACATTAACTAAAGAGGTCTTCCTACTATAAACCAAGCTTTCCACTATAATCAACCCATAAACCTCACCACAAAACCAAATAAACAAAAAATAGAAACAGGAGAAGACAAGCCAACAAAATGCCTCCAAGTACACCCAGCTTCCCCCAAAGCTGATTGATCCATGGGACATTGAAATGGAAGAAACCTATCAGTAAAACCTATCAGTCAATACCTATCAGTAATAACTCTCAATGTGAATAGTTTCACTTCCCCTTTGAAAAGACAGACTGGCATGGGTGAACAACAAAATCCAATGGTATGATATATAAAATAAACACATTTAACTCCAAAAGAAACTCATAAACTAAAAAAAAAAAATCAAAGGATGGAAAACAATATTCTATGCAACTGGAACCTAAAAAAAAGACAGGTATGGCTATTTTATATTCAGACAAAGTAGACTTCAAGTCAAAACTGATCAAACAAGGTGTTATGGTTTGTGTCTAGATGTCCCCCCAAAGCCTCATGTGGTAAGAGATAGCTGGATCTAGAGTGTGTGATTACTAAATTGATCCATTGATCGGTTTGGCATGGTTCTGCTGGGATCAAGGATGTGAGACTAAGATTGGGGGTGAGAGTGCGGCCCACCCTGGAGACAGGTAGCCTAGGTAAAAGATACAGGAAGAAGCTAATTAGCTGCTTGTTTGCATTGCTTATTTGCATACATTCCTTGGATTCCTCACTTTACTTTGCTGCCGGTCTGCCCTGCCATGCCGGTCTGCCATGCCACCCTGCCTCAGACCCAGCGGACTATAGACTGAAACCTCTGCAGACTGTGAGCTAATAAACCTTTCTTCCCCTAACTTTGGGTGTCGGGTATTCTGTGCCAACAATGAGAGAAAAGTAACTAAAACACAAGGCAAAGAAGATACGACATATTGGTTAAGGGACCAATACAATTGGAAAATATAATTATTAGCATATATGCACCAAACAATGGTTCACCCAATTTCCTAAAACAAGCACAATAATACTTCCATTCACAAAGTTTTGCTTCTGCTCATGAACTCCACATTGGGTGATGAACATGACCACAGCCATCTTCCCCACTCTGACATGTGCTCATGGTGTCCTTTAGTCAAGATTGTGGTCACAGACAGACCTTGGGCACACTGGCTGTGAAGCATTTTTGTGTGCTTTTTAGCAATACAGTACTGTACAGTATTGTTCAATCCAGCTCCAAAGAAAATGCAAAGCAAGCATGGTGGTAAAAAGAAAATGCAGAGTGGTAATTAAGGTAACCAGAATGTGCAGAGTGGCAATGAAAGTGGTGAGAATGTGCAGAGCAATAATGAGGGCAGCAAGAATGTGTGGGGCAAGAGTGGTAAGAAGAAATTTTGAAGAAAATAACTATTGAATTGAAGAATGAAATTGTAGAAAAGAATGAGTGTAGTATTTGTGTGACTGATCTGGCCTCAGAGAACAAAATGGCAAAGTCAACAATATCAGTGATTTTAAAGAATAAAGAGCTGATAGGGCAAAAAGAGTAAAAATGCTAACCAAACAGAGGACATAAGTGCTGGAAGAGGTGGAAAAACTTATGTTAGTGTGGCCAAATGAGAAAAAGTTGGCAGGTGATAGCACTAGTGAAGCTATGATCTGTGAAAAAGCCAGGAAATTTCACAGTGATTTACTACAAGAAAACCCCTTATAAGCACAACAAGTTGTGAATTTAAAGGCAGTAGATGGTAGTTTGATAAATTCCACAAGAGAAATGGCATCCACAGTGTGATACAACATGGCGAGGCTTCCAATTCTGACAAGACTGCTGCAGAAGCCTATAAGAAAGAATTCAAGGAATTTATGTAGGCAGAAGGATGTGTCACACAACAAGTGTTCGGCTGCACTGAAACAGGGTTTTTCTGAAAGAAGATGGTGAACAGAACCTATATCATGCAGAAGAAAAAAGCACTGCTGGGGCACAAGCCCATGAAGGACAGATAGACTCTATTGCTGTGTGCAAATGCAAGTGCTGATCTGAAGATGAAGCCACTACTGGTGTACCATTCCCAGACCCTGCGTGCATTCAAGGAACAGAATGTGAACAAGGCCAGACGGCCTCAACCTCACTGACAAAGCCTGGGAAGATGTTATGTACTGGACCTTAAATTCAGCCTGGAGGAAACCGGCCAGCGTGTGTCACTGAACATGACTGTGAAGGGTCTGATGCACAGTTAGTGAAGGAGATTGTGTCCATGGGCACGAGTGTAGGTCTGCACATTGATGGTACAGACATAGAGGAGCTTGCTGAGGACCGTAAGGTAGAGCCGATGCTGAAGAACTTGCTGAACTCCAGAGTGAACCTCAGAAGGTGCTTGCTGAGCCATTTCACTGAGGAAGAGGAAGACAGGGAGGCGGGTAGCAGTGAGGTGATAAAATCCATTATGGAAAAATGGGATGAGTGTCAGGATTTCTTTGAGAAGCATCACCCCAATATAATGGAAATGAACAATAACTTGGTCTCTTGTTTCCAGAGGATTATGTAACGTAGGAAAAAACAAGTGACATTAGACAGACTTTTTTGTTCAAAATTGACCCTGCAACTAAGAGACAAAAAAAGACGAAACCCCTGAAGGAGATCTCCCTGATACCCTTATGAAGGGGGACTTTCCCCCCAAACAATAATGTTCTCCCCACCCATCTTCCTGTGCTCCCCTTAGAAGTTGCCTCAAGCAAGATTAGTGTTCTTTCTCTTCATACTGTATTGTACTTCGTACTTTTGTGATTAAAAATACATATGGTTCACAATGTATCAACCTTATTTACGTTGAACCTTATGGGAAAATTTGATTCCATTGGTGACTAAAATTGGTTCTGGACCATATTTGTAGGAGTCAAAACATGTTAACCTTATTTACATTGAACCTTATGGGGAAATTTGATTCAGTTCACAACCAGTTTGGTTTGTGACTAGAATTTTGTAATGAATTCGTGAACCAACATCTCCTGGGCGTAAAAGACCAGATAAACATAAATACAATTGTAGTGGGAGAACTCAGTATCCCATTGCCACAAATAGCCATACCAACTAGATAAAAAAATCAACAAAGAAAGATCAGAGTTAAATAAAACCTTCAAACTAATTAACTTTATATGTATCTACAGGATGTTTCACCAAACAACAGGAGAACCCAGATTTTTCTCAGCAGTTCATGAACTTTCTCCAAAATAGACTGAATACTAGCAAATAAAACAAGCTTAAGTAAATGTAAAATAATTGAAATTATACCATGCATATTATCAGGTTATAACATATTTAAACTAGAAATAAATAATGAAAGAAAACACAAAAATGCCTGGAAACAAAGCAATACACACTTGAACAAGAATGGATTATGAAAAAAATCCAGAAAGAAATATGACAGTTTCTAGAACTAAGTCATAATGCTAGTACTACATACCAGAACTTATGTTACTTAATGAAAGCAGTCCTAAGAGGGAAGCTTATAGCTGTGAATGCCCATGTCACAAAAACATCACAATAAATAACCTAATGATACACATTAAGATCCTAGAAAAACAAGAATAATCCAATCCCAAAACTACTACAAGGAAGCAAATGATAAAAATCAAAGGAGAAATCAATAAAATTGATACCAAAAAATGCAAAGAATCAATGAAGAGTTCGTTCTTAAAAAAAATAAGCAAAATGGACAAATACTTAGACCAGTGATGGTGAACCTTTTAGAGCTTTCAATGATACAAATAGCCTGCTGCAGCACACATGCCACAGGTTCACCACCACTGCCTTAAACAATCCACCAAAAAAAAAAAAAAAAGGAAAAAAGAAAAGATCCAAACCAAATGCACTCGGAAATGAAAAAGGCAAAGTCATAACAGACACTTCTGAAATCAAAAAGGTTTATTAACAACTACTTCGCAAACCTGTATGCCAGTAAATTGGAGAATACAGAAGAAATGGATAGATTCCTAGATACACATGAATTACCAAAACTGAACCAAGATTTAAAAATCCTGAGTAATCCAATAACAGGAAATAAAACTGAAACAGTCAATTAAAAAAACCTAGCAACTAAGAAAGCCCTAGGTCCAGTGGATTCACTGCTGAATTCTACAAAACCTTCAGAAAAGATCTAACACCCATACTCCTCAAGCTCTTTAATGAAATTTACAGGGGAAGAGTACTCTCAAAGTCATTCCTGGAGGTTAGTGTTACTCTCATTCCAAAACCAGTCAAAGAACCAACCAAAAAAGAGAAATATAGACCAATCTCTTTAATGAATATAGGTGCAAAAATCCTCAACAAGATAATGGCAAACACAATGCCACAAATCATCAAAAAGATCATACACAATGACCATGTAAGCTTCATCCCAGGGATGCAGGGATGCAGTTCAATAAATGTAATACATCACATAAACAGAAGCAAGGACAAAAATCAAATGATATCTCAACAGACACAGAAAAAGATTTGACACAATCCAATGTTCTTTCCTGATTAAAAAAACAACAACACGGAAGAAAGTAGATAGGGAATGACCTTACTTCAATTTGCTAAAGACCATTTATGACAAATTAAATGCAAAAACCCTCTAAAATCCGGAACAAGACAAGAATGTTCACTATTACCACTCTTGTACAACATAGTACTTGAAATATTAACAAGAGCAATTAGGCAAGAAGAAGAAAAGGAATTTGTACAGAAAAGAAGAAGTCAAATTATCATTATTTGTAGATGACTTCATCCTCTACATAGAAGTCCTCCAAAAATCTACCAAACTATTTTTAGAATTAATAACCAAATTCAGCAATGTAGAAGGATACAAAATCAACACACAAAAATCCACTAGCATTTCATACGATAATAATGAACTCACTGAGAAAGAAATTAGGAAAAATACCATTCTCAATAGCACTGAGAAAAATTACATACTTTGGGATTAACCTAACTAGGGAAGTGAAAAACCTCTATTAACTGAAAGTACAGTATGCAGAATAAAGGAAATAGAAGAGGACATCAGAAAGTGGAAATATATCCCCTGTTTCTGGATAGGCAAAACAAGTATAGTCAAAAAGGTCATGCTTCCAAAACTGGCATATAGAATTAATACAATCTCAATCAAAATACCAACAGCATTCTTCACACAACTGAAGAAAACAATTCTAAAATTCATATGGAACCAGAAGAGACCCAGAATAGCAAGAGTAGTCCTAAGTAACATATGCAAAGCAGCAAACATCACCAACCTCAACTTAATGTTATATTACAAAACAAATATCTCCAAATACAATGGAAAAAAGGTAGCTTCTTTAATAAATGGTGCTTGGAAAATTGGATATCCACATACAGGAGATTGAATCTAGATCCGTATCTCTCACCATGTACCAAATTAAAATCAAAATGGACCAAAAGAACTAAATGTTAAAACAGAAACTCTTTATCTTCTGGAAAATAAAATAGGTAAAACTCTAGAGGTCATAGGCAAAGACTTTCTGAACAGAACCCCAGTTGCAGAGGGAATAATACCAAGAATCAGCAAATGGAATCATATGAAATTAAAATGTAACTGTGCAGCAAAAGAAACAACCGACCAAATTGGGAGAAATTTTGCCAGCTATTCCTCAGATCAAAGACTTATACTTAGAACATATAAAGAACTCAAAAAACTTGACTCCCCAAGAAATAAAAGATCCAATTAAAAACCAGGAAACTGAAATGAATAGACACTTTACAGAAGTGCAAATGGGAAAGGGATCAAAAGATGAAGTGAAGTTTAAGGGAGGGTAGAGAAAGCGAATGAAAGAGGGGATTAAGATGTGTTATGTGCATGTACCAACTCCACACAAGGAACACAAACATTATGCACTGCAAACATCTACTAATAAAAAAAAGTAAAAAGAGCGTGCTGTTCAACTACATTGTTGGGATAGATATCTGGGGAGCAAAAAGCTGGTGGAATCTAATATGCATTGTTATGACCAGAGATATCAGACACTGGGGGAGAAAATCCTATGAAATACTAGGCAGACGTGCAAATTTTGTTGCTTTCCCAACCTTCTTGGTAAAACAATTTTATTACTAGAGATTCTGAACAGCCCAGTTCTGTTAGATGTTGTCTTGGAGGAAAGCCCATGATGATATGTGGAACACTGAACCATTCTGAGTGCCTGTAGATGTTTCCAGAAAAGTAATTCCAGTTTTGAAGCAAATAAAGGAGCTCTTCATTTTTGGAAAATATCTTTTGGCTTGGTAGTCAGCCCTGTCAGAAACTAATGTGACCCTAGTTGGCTGTACAGTCAGAGCTCTTCGGGGTCAATTCTGTATTATCTACTTGCTCTAGTCATACAATCAAGAACAAGAAGCTAACCTACTCCATGGACATCATCAGCAACTTTTCACAGCTATCTTAATTTTTGTTGAATGAGCTTATAAACATGTGAATAGGATAGAATGGGCTTAAAAAGCATGTGATTATAAACGTGTGATTAGGTGAGGCTATTTATAGACTCAACAATATGGACTTCCCTTTGGTAAAGTTTCCAAAGGCTATCTGGGTGCCAAACACTGTTAACTTGACTGGAATATCAGCCAAACCAAAACTCCTAATGCAGGGCTGGGGATTTAGCTCAAGTGGTAGAGTGCTTACCTAGCAAGCCAAGGCCCTGAGTTCCATCCCCAGCGCCCGAGACAAAAAAAAAAAAAAAAAAAAAAACAACAGTTTCATTCTCCCAGAGAGACTTTGAATTGGATTTATTTTCCATATCTACTATTGTCCATCTATCATCGTATCTATGCGTTTGCTAAATGCTTGTTCTGAAACGACCTAGTCCCAAAGTATAAAAACCAGTCTCTAAGGTGCCGTGAGACCAAAGAAAGAGAAGTAGACAGATCCAAGATTGTAGAGTGCAATTTATTGGGGACTTACTAACAGAAGCATGGCCCTGGGCAGTAGCAATACCAAGTGGAACCCTGCAATTTGGGTTAGGAGGAAGGATGTATATACTGCTGGTTAAGATAAAAGTGACTTCATCTAAGCTAGCATGTGCCTAATTTATTTAGCTAAATATCAAAGAGTAGGGCACATTCATGGCTTCAATCTGGTTGTAAAGCTCCATATATCACTTTAATGATTTTGTCTGTTTTTAATATGCTGGGTAACTATGTGGGAGCAACTGACTAGAGTTACTGTAAAGCAGTTAGGGCAATTACAATTCAAGATGGTGGCCAGCAGATCAAGCAGAAACGAGACAGGGCATTTTCCTCCATCACAGTGTCCCACAAAATCTTGATTTTGAGCAAAGGACTCATTTTACAGGAAGAGAAGGAATCAAAGTGACTGAATCTCATGTGAATTTTAAACTTGTTTTGCCATGTATTGCACTGATTAGAAGTGGTTAGATTTAGAGAAAAGTAGACTGATCTATCAGACTATGTTGGCGGGAACAATGAGGCAAAACCTTCCAAGGTCATAGTACAGCTGATCCTCCTCTTACAATGGGACTACATCCTCATAAACCCATTGGAAGATGAAAATAGTATAGGTCAAAAATGCATTTAATACACCTAATCTACCAACACCATAGTTTAGCAACACCATATTGTAGAGTGTTGGCGATTCCCCTCGTGCTGGAGTGGCTCACTGCCTCCGCCCAGCATCCTGAGAAGGTATTGTACTACATATTGCTATTCCAGAGAAAGATCGAAATTCAAAGTACAGTTTCTACTGAAAGCGTTTTGCTTTTGTACCCTTGTAAAGTTGAAAATTGTAAGTTGAACCGTCATAACGTGGGAACTTTTTTACTGGATACAATGTATGCTTTGAACCAGTGGTGCTATTCATCACATAGGTGAGAATGAATATGAGATAATATATGTGTTCATAAATCTCGCAACTACATCTGGTGGCAATTTTTTTTTTCTCTGTGTCCTAGCAATTCTATCCTTTCCTGGTTTAGAAGTACTGACTCCAGAGCAGAAATGCTTACACAGAACAACACAACAATGGTCTTTTCAAATCACTGAAAAGATGAAATTGACATATGATTATTTCAGGATTCTCGTATTACCAAGTAAGTAAGTTTAAAGGAGAGATAATATATAAGCTAGGGTGATTGATCCTGTCTATCTAAAGAGGGGATCAGTTGCTGCTACACAATAGGGCAAGGATCGGTGTTGTTAGGACCTACAAAACTCTGAGAGAAACTCTTAACATTGCCATGTTCAATGGCAAAAGTTAAAGAAAGAGTAACGATGCTGTGTGTGCAGGGGACCCCAAGCAATCAGATCTCACAGAAACGGAAGATTGTATAACCCCACAACAAAAGGAATGTGGAATGAATAGGGGAGGAGGAAAGTCATAAGTTTCTATTATACCTTGGGGCCAGTTGTACCAAAAGTTATTTTAAAAGAGCTGTAGTCTCTATCTACATGCTCTCCTTTTCAGTGCCATGTTTATATTGTAACTATTTTCCTCTTTTCTCCCTCTTTTCCCCAATAATTTGTGCAGATCGAGTTGGTAGTAGCTTACAATTTAGCCCATAGGATGTTACAAGAATTACAGAATATCAAGATGTATTCCTTTTTTAGAAATAGAAAACAGCCTTATTCAGAGATACAGGATGTAAAGCAGGCTGCAGCACCAAGTTGCGAGTGCTGTATTTTCAGGGGGGAAAAGGAGAGACTGTACAATTTTGGGAAGGATGGCTGCATTTTGTTCAGCAGAAGCATCTGTAGCGTGAAGAGTACTCATTAATGTTGGGGAACAAAGGAGGGGACTGAGCAGTTCATACTATTTCAGTCTCCTTACATGTCTCAGTGCAAATTGCAGCACCTAACATCAAATACCGGAAGCAGAGTGTCTTCATCATACTAGTTCGAGGCATAGTCTGGGGCCTTGGTCTTCTTAAGCTATGTACCCAAACTTGATTCTCTATTCCTGATTCTAAATTTCTCCAATGTAATTTCAACAAATTAATTTTCCATATAAACCCACTACTTTTCTAACTTTCTCCTGCATGACACTAAGAACTCCTTAAAAATTCCTTTCATGTTTCTGTGGTGTGAGAAACTGAAAGTGTAAATAAAGACTAAAATATATTATATTGAGAAAAGGAAGAAAATGTCCAAATGAGAAAGGGAACAAGGGAGGGGGAGGGGGAAAGGAGCAGAGAGACAAGAGAAATAAGAAATGGAAGGAAAAAATGGAAACAAAATTTTTGTAAATAAGGAGGGAGGAAGGGATGAGGGGAGGGGAATGGGAAAAAAGAAGCAACGAGATATATCATGTACAGGTACAAATCCCCTATGATGAATGTTGTCACTATGTACATCTAAAATGTACCATTAAAATAAAAAGTTTTTTAAAAAGGTTACATACCACATAGTTTCTCTAATATGAGAGGCCCAAAATATCAATAATTTAAAGAACAAAATAAAGAACCATGTTAAGAAACAGAGAGGTAGATGGGAATGGGGAACTGAGGAAGGAGGGAAAGAGGAGACTGGGGGTGGCAGAGAGAGTAAAAATGATCGATGTGATATGTATATGTACCAAACCCCCAAACTGAATGTAATCACTATATATCACAAACATGTCTAGTTAAAAAATAAAAAGGTCCCTAAGAAGAAAAATAAATAAATAAATCAAACAATCTTTGTCCACTGTAATAAAGGCGGAGAATTTCTTGGGCAGTAGATTCAAGGATTCCCACTTGTGTGAAGGGATAGCCTCCGTTCTTTAGCAATAAACTGACACTCTGCTTCAAACACTGACCACTTGTAAATGTTGTTAGCGTGAATCCCCCCCTACTGAGTTTAGTCATCTCTGGATTTGCTGCTAAAACCCACTAACTCTGTGGCAGCCACCCATGAAGTCTATCTTGGCAGTTACCACCAAACCCTTATAATCATCTATCTACTCCCTCTTCATCCCAAGGGTGTGGCCATTGTTCGCCTCACAGACCTCACATCTCTATAGCATAGTCACATGTGTCTTCTCCTTTATTCCTGTGTGACAGTGTGGCAGGCTGGCATTTTTATCTTCCATCTAGAAATAAAATAACTAAAATTAAGAGAAGATACATTCAACCAACTAGTAAGAGGCAGATCCTAAAGTAGTTGTGAAGCAGAATTTGGGCCTGTGAACTTTTACACTGTACCGCCTACTTCAGAGTGCTCTGGACTCATTTACCTAATTCAAAGGAGCCACTGTGATAGAGCCACGCCCGTGGAGGGAGCCTGCTCCATCTGTGCTCGTAAACAAAAACCTGTGGAGGTTACAGCAGAGAACTTGTGTGAGTGACTTTTTTTTCTACGTGACTTGAGCGTTTCTGTATCTTACATCTTTTGCTTGCTTGTTTTGTCATGCTTATGTTTTGAGCCTCCTCATTTTTGTTTGCTCCTGTGTCTGGCATCTTTAAATTCTCATTCTCAAGTAACTTTTAGAGTTGCCCTTCCCAGATCCAGATTCAGACAGATGACAGTGTCCTGCTCACACTGAGCTATCATAGAGGACGGGAAATGTCTCTTTCAGAATGAAGGACAGGCACAGCAGTCAGTTGGGTCAATGAGGTGTATTTCTGCTAGTGAAAGACTTTTTCAAATGTTCAGAGATGACTTATTCCCAAGTAGACATTAGAAAGTTATATAGTTCACCACAGGGAAAAAATTCTCATGAATACAAACATTTCAATGAAAGTCTCCTTTTCTGAAAACAGAAAAAGAGCCTAAACTTCCTAGGCTGATCAGTTGCATGCTGTGCATGTGTGTGCTTCATCCCTTTTATATTTGCTTTCAACTCCTACTCTTTGACTTTATTCTAGGCCCACCTCAGTCTTTTAAACTAAAATCACTACTTCATTTACATTGTCACCTCATCTGACATTTCCTGACAAACCTACTGCTTATATTGCCCTTTCAGAAATTCAGCCACCCAAAATATTTCTTTGTTTTATCCTTTTCATAGCAAGTAAAAATCATTTCCACGGTTGATACTTCAAAACAGAAACAAATAGTGATATATCATGCGTGACATCCTCTCAAGAGGACAAATGAAGGCATTCCAACAATGCTATGCACCCATTTATTTAATGGGCATATATCAATCTCCTTTTAGGTCTGAGGGCCTACTTAAATGCCATTAATTGTGTTTTAAAATAGCATGATGCATTTTAATCAGGAGCTTACCACATGATTGAGTTGTGAAAGATAACTAGAAACTGTGATACTATAATGTAATAAATGTGCTCCTCTGTGTTTTGAGAAATACAGATTATCTGTAGATGCTTTTTGGCACCATATAAGGCATCTCCTTTCCATTTTTAGAAAGATGTAGGATTTCCTCAGGAGAATTCTTGAAGATCTGGAGCAGGCTCAGTTATTTATCCAAGGGGCTCTCAGGTCTCTGACAACACTCGTTATTACATATTGGTCACAAGTTCTATGTCAACATGCCTGTGGCTCCTGGACTTTCTTGCTCAGCTTGTATTGTTTCTATTCCCTTCAACTAGCACTGGAAGGGACATTATCCTAAAAGCAGGGCAACCCACAGAGCTGTTCTTGGTGAAATGCAGCAAAAGCACGTGGTTGTCTTGTTTCCAATCAGAGGGGAATAATATTCTTCTTTCTAAGGAGGAAAAGAATCATCTTTGTAGAGAAATGTATTAGGAATCCTTTTTGGTATCCTCTGAGAATTGCTTTTCTAGATTTACGTTAAATATTAGCATTTTTAGCAGCAGAAGTTATTACAACTTGTCCTTTGATAAGTTTGTTTCTGGAACACACTCCAATAACCTGTGCTTTATGAAGTAGACATGGGTGGAAGTGGAAAAATTACAAATTCACATCTGAGGATGTTAACCACAAGCTTTAATAGGAAATTTATTAGTTTAAATGGAGCCTCTATGGGTTCTAACATATTCTCTTCCAGTATGATCGGCAATATATCACTTTTATTTATGACCTCGGCCAACTCATCTTTTTTCCTTTCCTCAAAGTTCAAGTCAAACCATGGGGTATGTAAATGGCCTATGGTTTACCATCTGAGCCTGCTTCTTTCCTAGGGTTGATTCATCTAGCAAGACTAAAATTGTTTCAGATCTGGAGTCCATTTGCATGCTAGAAAATCTTTTGTTCATTTGAATGGTCTCTCTGAAAATGTTAGTTGAATTCATAGGGCCCTCTGTCATCAGGCTTTCCTTGCAGCTGTGGGAGGTTCATCTATCCCTCCTCAAAGAATGCCACAGTGTATGACCTAATTCCAACAAATGTGAAGACTGTCTATTTATCTGTCAAATTTATCCATCCATGTTTTTATCTAATCCATCCATCCATGTTTTTATCTATATCTATCTGTGAATCATTATCATTATCTATCCTTTTTCCACTCATCTTTTCATTCTCCACACAAACATGTATTGATAACTTGCTTTGCCAAGCCTGATGCTGGGCTCAAAGACATACAGATGAAAAACATTAAAACAGAGGTAATAGTGTCATGGAAAAGACAGGCAAGTACACCAATTACAATACAATGTAGGTGTGTGTCTTTTTCACTATGTATTCATCATTATATTTCTAGTCCTGGGAATGATAGCTAGCACACAGGAAGCGCTCAGATGCATATTTATGAGTAAAGCACTAAGAGATCAGTGTGGCTGAAGCAAAGTGAGTGAGAGGAAGAACAGTGGCCGAGGTGGGAGAGATTCCAGGATGCGGCTGGGTGGATGGAATATTGCACATATGAAACCTTTAAGGACTTTGGTTTTACTCCAACAAAACAGGAAACCATGTGAGAGTCTAGGCAGAGAAGTCTCATGATCTGACTTAAATTTGAAAAATGTCCCCTGTGGCCGGTGTGAAATCAGACAGTAGGAGGCATGGGCAGAAGCAGAAAGAGAAGTTATGAGGCTTCTGAAATTGTCCAGAGGGAAGATGATGAGTCCGTAACCAAAGGCAGAAGCAGTGAGCAGTGGCTATATTTTGAAAGTCTGATTGATGGGATTTACTGATGGATGGCATGAGGGTTGTGAAAGGAAGGTGAAGTTCAGGATCACGCCAAGCTGCTTGGTCTGAGAAGCCAGCGGATGAATCCTATCCCCCTAAGTACTTTCTGCACATTCTACTTGTACTGGTCAGCTTTCCCATTGCTAGACACAATACAATTTATTGGAGGAGGTTTTAATATGGCTCATATTTTCAGTCCATGGTTAGCTGCCTCCAAGGCAGAAACATCATGACAGAATGGTGTGGTTGAATAAAGCTGGCTATTTCATATTTCATGGCAGCTGGGAAGCAGAAGAAGGGAACAATGCCAGAGAGGGAGAGACAAGGGAGTAGATATACAGCCCAAGACCTTACCTGTATGAGCCACCTAGAAATGCCCAGACATGTGCTCCAACACTCACTGGGTCAATCCCAAAACCAATCAGGTTGACAATCAACCCTAACCGCCGCACTGCTCAAATGACCCTTCTTCAGAGAGCCCATGAAATAATCATTTATACTAGTCGTACATGTTTGTTTAACTCTTTGCTCAGGCAGATAGTAGAATCATCCTTCCATGTCTTCTTTAATTCAGATTGGCCGTGTGACTTGTTTTGGCTAATGAAAGATGAACATATGTGACTCGAGCCGTTTCCTATAAAATCTCTAACTGCTGATGCATACTTCATCTTCATCCCATTTTCTTTAGCTTCTGTTAAGGCAGCTAGAAATGTCTTCCTGGACTGAGGAATGTAAAGCTTCAGTGGTCATGAAGCATGACTTAGAAGCAACTCTTTGTTGTTATAAATCGCTAAGATTTTAGGGTTCTTTTTTTGTTATTGCAACTTAACCCAGCCTATTCTGATGAATACGTCATATTTATATACATAAAATGACATTCTTGTCTCCCTCCCCAACTCTTCATCCCCTCTTACTTTTACCACTTTCTAACATGGTGCATTTTTACTTTCTTTCCTTTGCTTTTAATCTCTGCCCCATACAATGAATACTCCACAAGGGTAGAGACCTGGTCTGATTTGTTCACTGCTCTATCCAGCACTTAGATTAGTGTCTGATCCATAGTAGGTTTTCAGAAAGTACTTGTTCTATGAATAAATAAATGCATGGAGACATCAAGGAGGACTTTAAAGAACAGGAAATGCTGGTAAGTCTGAGGATGGATAAGACAACCAAAGGAAAGAAGTAGCCTGTGAAGAGACATGTCATGTGCAGGAAACTCGAAGAGGTTTATCATCCTTAGAATGTAGGGTGAATAAAGACAGCAGTGGAAGGAATTAGGGATTGAGGAGCTGGCACGATGTGAGATCAGACTAGAGAGACAGATGGAATCCAGTTTATGAAGGACCTTCTGTGCCCTTCTAAGATACTTGGAATTTATTTTTTGAGTAATGAAGAGCTGGCAGAGTTTTAAAACCAGAAAGTAATAAGATCAGTTTTGATTCTGTCTGAATAAATTACTTTTAGGAAGCAATCTCTGCTGTTAGGTAGCTAATATCCTCATTTCTCTCTGTCCACTGTACATATATTACCTTCCATCAAATCATTCATTCATTTCTTTTACTCCAAAAGGTTTGCTGCTCGCTATGAGCAATGTATTGTGTAAGGTGCAAAAGACACTCTATGCCTCTGATGCACATCTACAGTCTGAGAATCAGAATCAACACACATAAAGGGTAACTAATTACAGAAGCTACAGGAGGAAAATCCCACTGTGGGCCTCTTGCTTCTGTTACCATCAGCACAGATACTCCTGTCCCATAGGTAAGCCTCTTTAAATTTCACTTCACTATTTCACAGCACTTTCTTCTAAAATAAATCATCATGATCATTGTCCTTGTTATCATCTTTATCGTCACCATCATTTCAAAAACAGTGAACATTAACATTTTTGTATCACATTACAGTTTCCAAATCGTTTCAATATATACATGCTCAAATTTAATCCTTACAAGAACTCATAATACTTATAAGTATTAGCTCCACCTTACAGATGAAAAATAAACAAAACAAAAAGCAAAAATAGGTTCTAGGAAGTTATAAATTGTCCAAAGTCATATACTCAAAAAAACCTGGAATCCAGATCATATGGAATAGAAATGTGGAAGAAATGGTCTGTGTCATTTGCGGGTTTTCTACCCAGTAGTTTTCCACTCCATTGGTTTCTGCCTCTGGACAACAAATATTTTCTTAGCATGTATGGTTTCAGACTCTGTCTTGGGGCTGCAGATTCAATGGTCAAGATAGTCTCTGCTTCCTGGGAACTTGTAGTAGGTAGTGGAACTTATACTCTAGTCCTATCCCGCGAGTACATTTACCTTTCGCTACCAATCTTGATAAATTGGTGCAGGAGTCCTTCCTCTGAAAAGGCCCGTGATTGAAATGGGTACTCTGCCACCGTGACTCCATTGTGCAGCAGCCTCCCCCTTGGCTGATGTGAGGTTTTCCCCTGGTTGAACACAAACACATTGGTCTCAGTTGTTTCTGCCCTTGCTCTGTTTCCATCCCACCTGATTAGCTGCTGGACACAGACCTTTCTTGCTGGCAGGGGACGTTAAAATGCCAACCTCCAAACATCCTGACTATTCCAGGAAATAGGAAAAGCTCCTCAGAAGGTCTGTGTCATTGTCCTCAAAATGCCTTTCTCTCCACGTCTGACTACTGGAATTTCAATGACCTCTGAGGCTAATGTACAGCCAATTGAGGGGCTGAGTTCAGGGAGGAACAATAAGCACAATAGGCTTGTGACTTTTTCACTAGTGACTGCCACTTGAATACACGTTGTGATTTTGCTTTACAAATGGCTCCCTGGCAGGGCTCAGTGCCTTGTGTGTTCCCATTTATAAACTTGGCATCTCTTGCTCCTTGGTGTACTTGTCCTCCTCCTCCTTCTACCTAGGGAAGCATTTCCCAGGGGATCCTACATCCTACCAGTGCCCAGGAAACATCCCTTATCACTGACATTTCCTGGTGGCCCTGGAGATGTCTGCCAGTGATGACCCAGTCTCCTGGCTCTGGTCTTCCAGGAGGCATGCTTCCTTGGTCCCAGAATTCTATCTAGAATAGTAGGCTATAGATAGATACCTATTAGAGGGGATTTAGGAAGTGGCTTACATAGTTACAGAGGCCGAAAAATCTACAATCTGTCATCTGCAAGGTGGAAAACCAGGTAGGCAAGTAGAATAATTCAGGCCCAGACAACCGAAAATTGGTTGGTCTGTGTGTGGGTGGCAATAGTGTCCTGATCAGAGTCTAAAAGCTCAAGGAATAGAGGCTCGGATATCCAAGGACAGCAAAAGATGGATGAATCAAGCAAAGAGTGAATTCACTCCTTGTTCACTTCTTTGTTCTATTCAGGCCCTTAACAGATTGGATAATGTCCACCCACAGGGGAGAGGTCCACGCGCTTACTGAGCTCACCAGTTAAAATAGTGATCTCTTCTGGGAACACTCTTACACGCACACCCAGAAATAATGTTTTACTAGCTTTCTGGGCATCCCTTACTTAGTCCAGTCAAGTTGATACATAAAATTAGTCACAATATCTGAACTCAAACTAAGAACAAAATATTTCTAACTACAGACAAATTAACGATGGTCAAGCAGACATGAATTACCAGGATGTAGTGGATCTGGCCTTGTGAACTTAAAAGTGAAAGTAGAAGGGACTGTGGGCCGCAGGGTGATCTGTTGGGTTTTCTTGGAGGGAGTCTCATTGTCATCACGTACTCTCTCACCTTCTGTTTAATCTATTGGCTGATTTTTGGGTGGCCTCATAAGCCAGGAATTGGGAACTTGGTTGGATGGCTCTGGTTGGCTCCTGACAATGCAGGTGACACAGTCGTCTATGGGGTTCAGACTGAGCCTCTGCTTTGAGCTCAATCTCCTACTTCCCACCCATGGCTTTTTCTAGTATGGTTAATTTTCTACACTCACAAATTTTCTATCTCTAAATCCTAATAGCCTGGTCGTCCCCTGGCACAGGGGAAAATCAAGCTGACATAAACAGAGACAAAATGATGCCAGATGTCAAGAATGAGATGGTAATAGGCAGAGCAGACTATAACTTTTTGTTTTAAAAGTGAGCATTTTAAGGAAATCAAACAACACCACTGGCTACAAAGGTGACAGAAGATAAATATCACAAGAAAAGGAAGTTTTGTGAGTTTCTTTTTTTAAAATGCAAATTACTGTACATCTGATTATAAAAGTCAAGGGAATGACATCAGTAAGATAGGAGAAGTAGGTCTAGACCCTTCTCCCCCTATGGAGACATGGATTTATCAACAAACAAGCCAAATGCTTTGGTGAGAAACTCAAGAAGCCTATTAAAACTTTCCTGCACCGCAAATAAGCATGAAGCCAACCACACTGCAGCTCAGCAGAAAACTTGTAACATTCTGCACTGTCTCTCACCAGAATACCCCAGCATATCATACCATGTGATTGGGAGGAAATTCCCCAACTCCCACCTTCTCCTCAAGGGAAAGGAGTAGAAGAGATGTCGGACTTTCTGACTTTTAGGGGTGTTATCCAAAGGACTGGTTTCTGTCTTGTTTGACAAGACCATATTGACAGGAAATGCACCCCAGATTGGGGACCTCTGAGAACATGGATAATCAGCCATGCTCTAGTTCCACCCACAGAATGACACTGGCTGGAATCACAAACAGATAGCAGGGGGTGCTTCTGAGTAGAAAAAAGGCAAATTTCAGATACATCTCCAGAAAAGCTTTGAGAAGTTTTCAGGATTTCTAGCCTGGATGACTGGAGAAAGCTCTCTTTGTACAAAATCAGACCACAAAATTAGTCTGATTTTTTTTTAATTTTATTTCCAAGAGCATGTATTGGTACATTGTATACATAGTGATCACATTCATTGTAGTTAATTTGTACCTGTACATAATACATCTTGGTTCCCCCCCTTTGTCCTCACCCCTCCCTTCCACTCCCCATAGTCTGATAGTTTAAATGCCAAAATCCCAACATCAAAAAGCACTGACATATGCAAAGAAACAGAGAACCATGACACAGAGGAAAAAGTTAAATTTCTAGGAATAAGCTCAAAGGAGATGGGAAGGGCCAAAAAATTAAAAATTACTGTTATAAGGGGTGCTCGATGACTAAAAGGAGAACACCAGTAGAGAAATGAAATCAGGAAAATAGTTTATGAACACAGTGAAATTTTCAAAAAGACAGAAACTAAAGAACAAAACAAATTCTAGATGGAAGAATACAATAACTGAATAGAAAACTTCACTAAATTGTCTCAACAGCAAACTTGGTGAGACAGAAGAAAGAATCAGCTCAAAGAAGTCAGAGGAACATAAATTAAAAAAGAACAATAAAGAGAGCTCAAGGGGATTTACAGGCATCATCAGGAAGAATAACATGCACGTTATGGCAGTTACAAAGGCGAAGAAAGAGAAAGAAGCAGAGACTGTGTTTGAAAAAATAACAGTCATTGTCCAAATACAATGAGAGAAATGGAAGTATAAATTCAAGAGGCTCAAAAGACTCCAAATAGGATAAATCTAAAGAGACCATCACCAAAACACATTATAGTCAAATTGTCAAAAGTCTCACACAGAATTTTAGGAGCAGAAAGAGAAAAATAACTCATCTTATGAAAAGGAGCTCCTCCAGGGTCCAGGTAGCCCCGCGGCAGAGTGCTTACCTAGTGTGTACGACGTCCTTAGTTTGATCTCCAGCACCACAAAAACAAATAAAGAAAAGCAAAAAACCAGGAGTTCCTATTAGATTGTCAGCAAGTTTTACAGCAGAAACCTTGCAGGTTAGCCAAGATCAGGGTTAGGTATTCAATGTGGGATTATATATTTGAACGGAAAAACTTCCATGGAATAATACTAGAACAAAACAAAAACCCAGACCCAAATGGCTTTACAGGAGAATTCTATCAGACAGTAATTTTCAAACCTTTAAAAGAACCGTGAAAGAGGAAACATTCCCAAATTCATGTTACTAAAATTAGATAAAGACACAAAAAGGAAATTACAGGCTAATATCCCTCATGAATATTAACATACAAATCCTAAACGAACATTAGTAAACTGAACTGAACAGCACATTTAAAGGATCATACACCGTGACCAAATGGGATTCATATCTAGAATGCAAGGATGGTCCAGCATATGAAATTCAATCAGTGTAATACTGCCACATCAACAAAATGAAGAACAAAACTACATGACCCTTCAATGGAGGCAGACAAAAGTATTTGATAAAGTTGACTATAGTTCCACAATAACAGCACTGGACAAAGTAGGAATAGAAGAAAACTAATACGATACAACAAAAACCATCATACTCAGCAAGACAAGACTGATTTTTTTTTTCTAAGAGCAGAGAACAAGGCAAGGATGTCCACTCTCACCAACACTATTCAACATCATTTTGGAAATAGAAAACAAAACAAAATAATTTGTGAATTGTAAAGAAAGAAGTAAAATGGTCTCTGTTCACAAATGATATGATCTTATGTATAGAAAACCCTAAAGATTCCATCAAAAATAAGAAAGCAACACTGTTAGAGTTAATGAATTACTTCAGCAGAATAGCAGTATACAAAGTCAACACACACAAAAGCCAGTTGTTTTTCTATACACAGTGAACAATTGGAAAAGTAAATTAGGAAAACAATCCCATTTAAAATAGCACCAGAAGATTCTCTTTTCTGTGGAATGTCCTTCAGGAAGTTAGCGACAGGAGCAAGACCCTGAGGACAAAGTTGTTTGGGTTCCTAAGACTTCAAAAATCTTTTACATGGCTTCTCTTGTGTACTTACACTATCAGAATTTCAGACTACTGATGACTTCATAGAGTTAAAAGTTGTCTAAAAATCCATGTGATCCACAGTTCTTTTTCTCTTCACTTTGATTTTAGTGATTTGGCCAAAACTTTCATTGCTCAAATATTATCGTGTGTATTGACAATTTCAACATGTGGCTAAATCTTTTATCTACCATAGCCTGAGGAGACTTGGAATCTAAAATTGGCATTTCCTAGGCATTTTTGTGGTTAGGTTTCTGGATATGATTTAGAGTGTACTGGTCATATACGTTCCTGAGAGAGCAAGATTTGAAAGTGAACCCAGGGGAAGAGAGGGACAAAAGAAGGAAGGAAGCATCCACTTTGTATCATAAATAAGGCTCAAATTTCCTTTGCCCACCCAACCCAATTTTGTTCTCTTCTCCACCTTAACTCTGGAGGTAGCTATTGCTATTAGATTGGTCTGTATCCTTCCCTTTTCTTTCCATCCTTCCCCCAAATATTCATAAACACATATTCTAACGTTTTAAGGTGTGAGTTTTATGTAGCGTTTCACCATGGCACTACCACCTGCTTTGATTATAGAAATATTATGTCTTTGACAGAGCTTGGCACTATTCCAGAGAACGGATACATTATAATTTTTTAAAAATGACTTCTTTTTTGAAAGATGTAACCTAAAAATTGTATATTTTCACCCATCACAAACAATCATGCAAATAAGTCTCCTGAAAACATATGCAAATATTTTTCCTGGGCTAATACTAAGAAGAGAAATTTGTGCATTGTACAGTATGTATATTTAAATTTTCATGGACACCAATGGTGTCTGCTAAGGGACCATCACAGTTAACACTCCCATCGTTCTTCCTGTCTTCATGTGTCTGATTTGGAGTCAGGCTACGACTGCAAGAGTTACTTACAAGTAGCAGACCTTTGAGAAGACACCTAACCTCCCTAAATGTCTGCTCCTTCATCTGCAATATGAGGATAAGAGTAATGTCTATGTCATTGAGTTCTTACAGGGATGAGCTGAGGACTCCAATACTTAGCACAGTCCCTGGCACATAGTAAGCACTGATGAGGGGTGACTCCTTCTCCTCTTCCTCCTCCACCTCCTTTTCTTAAGCTCTAAGACCACCTACAAATGGGGCTATTGTATTACAACCCTTGCGGGATTGAGATAACTTTGTCATTATTGTAGGATATAGCTGCTTTTGAGAAGTACTAACACACTCCAGGCTGTTTATTTTCCGTTTCTCTAACAGAATCCTCTGAAAGAACCTCACTATGACATGGATTCCTGTCTCACAATACCACTTCATACTTTTAACTTAACAACGACACTGAATATGGGCATGAATCATGGTCAGGTTTTTCCTGAAAGAACTACTTTCCTACACGTGAGGGTGCCTAACATTTTTTCAAAGATTCTGTATATCAGAGACTAAGATAATATTTTCAGAATGGCAATTTTTAAATGAAGTGACTTGTATTCATTAGTAAGAAAAATGAATGGTTCCATTTTAGAATAATTTTTATGGTACTGAGGATTGAACTAGGGCCTTTGCACTGAGCTGTATCCTCAGACATTTTTTAATGTTTTAAAATTTTGAGACAGAGTCTTCCTAAGTCCCTAAGTTGCTCAGACTGGATTCAAACTTGTGATCCTCCTGCCCAAGACTTGTAGAGTTCTGAGATTACAGGTGTGCCATCACACCCATCCTTAAAATAAGTTTTCAGAGTAACTCAAGCTATCACAGAGTAGGGAGAAAATGTGATTAGGGGTCAAAGAGACCCAAGATTGACTCCTAGACTTGCCTCTCATTAACTGGCAAAGACTCTTAATACTCCTGAGCCTCAATGAGTATATATAAATGTGTGTGTGTGTATATATATATGTTTTTTTTAACCACATAAGATTGTTGAAAAGATTCAGTGAAACAATTGTGTAAGTGCTGGGCTCATAAGGCATCTACAAGACATGTTCTTTCCTTTCTACCTGTCTAGTGTCATTTGCATAGTCTTCTAAATTCATGATCTATTTATTACCAGCTTTATACCAGGAAGCACTTTAATAAGCAGTGGTATAAAGAGACACATAGAAGAGACAGCCCCATACTCAAAGGATTTTTAGGCTAGTGAGGAAGATAGGCTGTCTTAGTGTATTTTGTTTAACAGAATGCCTGTGACATAGTAAATTATAGAGAAAGAAGTTTATCTAGCTTATAGTTCTGGAAACTGAAAGTCCATGACTGAGTGGCTGCATCTGGTGAGGACCTTGTGCTGTGTGATAACATGGTAGAAAAGCAGAAGAGCAAGGGCATGTGAGAGACACAAAACCATCAGGGGCAGACTTGCTTTATAATGACTTGTTCTTGCAGCAACTAATCCAGTTCCAGAACTCCCAAGAAAAAAAACAGTTCATGGTATAACAGTCTAATCACATTTTAAAGACCCTGATTCCCAACACGGCCACACAGCAATCAAATTTCAACATGAGTTGTGGAGAGGACAAACCATATTTAAACCATGACACAGGCCATGGCTAAGTGAACTTGGAAGAATGGTACATACAATAGTAACGCGATGTCTGAGGCCTGAATCTCCCAACATGGGAAGTCAGAGAAACTCCCACAGAAATGACACTGAGTTGGAGTCTTGAAGAACGAGAATGAACACATCAGGCAGGGAAGAATAGCAGGCAGAAGAGCCATAATAGGAAGAGCATGCCATGTTCTAATGTTGGCGAATATTTCTCTCTCCCGCTAGAGTGTCCGGCACAGTGTTCTCCCAGTCTCTCCTTTGCCTGGCACCAGGATTCAAATCTATGGGCTTTGGCCTTACTAAAGAAGCCAAGATTTATTAATGCTCATTGCAAACTGTAAATCGAAGCACCACAAATAAGCCCAGCCTACACATCTACCTGAAAACTGTTTAGCTCATACTCTTTTTCTCTATTACCTTTTCAGGGAAGAACTAAACAAATTATGGTGGCAGCATCTGAGTGGAAATAGGTCCTACCTATCCCTATAGATCAGAAGAGACTTTTCTCTCTGGAGTCAGCTCATTTAACATCTTTTCTAAAAGCTGCACTCAGGTGTTAGATGGTAGATGCTGCTAATAACAACAAATAAACAATGATGCCTCCAGCAAACATAAGAGTAAGTCACTTTGTGGGCAGAAAAGCCTGTTCCTCTGTGCCCATTTAACAAAGAAGATTCCAGAGCATGAGGCAGTTTGTTGTTAAAAGCAGCCATTCCCAGATAGAGTTTTAACGTCCCTGGTATTCTTTTATAAACTCTAGGCACCTGCCAGCTGCTGCTGCTGAACCCAGAGTGTTTATATCCAGGCAGAAGAACAAAACACGGTAGAAAATGAGCAGGCTGCAATCAATAATACCGGAAGAAAAAAACTGCACAATCAACTTTTACTGTATATTTTGAAAGAAACTCCAGTCCAGTTGTAGCTGAGAATGACTCATTTCTGTCTATAGAGGGATGAGGCAGGAGGGACGAACAAAAACAAGATTCTGGTTTACATAATTCTCATTTTCATGCAAAGAGCTACTGAAGCAGGACATGAAATTAGCCAGTAATATAAGTACCTCACTATTTAGAGTGTCAGACAAAGTGCATAAGATTTTTCTAGATAAGGATTATGACAGCTGGCCAATTAAAAGACTGCCAAAGACCATATCCTACCAACCCAAACACCAGGGCAGCAGCACAGCCCCTCATAAAGGCTAGAAAGAATAATGTCCAGGCAATGGGGACACAAGTGAATGACTTCAAAGAGAGGAAGAAGGGGATTAACAGTGACTGTCAAACTCGGCTACACAGTGACCTCACCGGAGGGCTTTTGAGAATGGGAAATCTGACTGAGAGCTGCTCTTCACCCTTGAGTTCTGATTTTTAATCAGTCTGGAACAGTAATGGCAAACCCAGGCCACGCATGTTGTTTTTCTTTTAAGGCAGAAGTTGTTAATGTATGAGTTGTTTTTTCTAAACTAAAACCTCAGTATTCAGGTTTAATGGCAGTGATGGCACTTTGTGATAAATAAGTGGGTTTTAGGTCACAGGCTGGGAACTCGTCTCTAAAAGGTTCGCCATCACTGATCAGGAATATGACTTAGGAGTCCTGGGCAAGTCTAATGTTCAGCAAGGGTTGAGAACTACTGATTGAGTTCTGTAGCGCTCAGAGGTGGAACAGAAAGATGCCAGGACCATTGCAGTGCACAGCTTCAGTGAGCTCCAGGTACAGGTGTGGTATGTGAATGACACCCTGAAGAATGCAGCCCCAGACATGGACCCCCTGGTGGTATTACCATTGCCCTGCTCGCCACCCCATCCATGGAGAATGCACAGATTGATACTTAATTTTTACTGCTTCATGTTATTTCATTATAGGTATGTTCCTAACTACCCAAGTCTCTTGATTTCCCTAGCAAAAATTCCCAAGAGAGGAATTGAATAGGTCCAGTTCATCTTTTTTTTTTTAAGTTATTCTTTAGTATTCTTTTATTTACATCATCTGCTACTGGCCAGTCCATGGATGCACCAGGTGGGCGCCCCAGCCCATTGTGTTGGAGGAAGTACGTGGCTTTGGCCACTGGGGGATTGGAGCTCTGAGTATTGCACATTCCTTAAAGAAGTACGAGCAGGAAGATGATGACCAGCATCTTAGGCATAATGAGTTTGCAGAGGCTGGCAGAGTCTATGAGCAGGGATGACCAGAGAATGAACTGTCCAAATCAAGACTGTTTTGAGGTTGGGGATTTAGCTCAGTGGTTAGAGTGCTTGCCTGGCAAGCACAAGACCCTGAGTTCTATCCCCAGCACCAAAAAAAAAAAAAAAAAGACTGTTTTGAGAATAGGAAGGTTGATACTGACAATAACATCGGGAGAGCAGGTGTATACTGGAACAGTCCCAGGTCAAGCGGCTTATATGGATGCATTGGTTTGGCTTGAATTTTGATGGAAAGGAGAGAAAGGGGCCTGGACAAAATTTTCAAACCTGTGGAAAGAAATTATGTGTTACAGAAGAAACGACCACAGTGAAGAAAGAGCTGTCAGAAATACATTCAGGCCACTTCTGTGTAGGGTAGAAATTCTTAAAGATGAGGATCCCCTGTCTTGGCAGAGCTAGATATGCAAACTGCACACTTAAGACAGGTATGTTAGTTTCCTACAGCTGCTGTAACAAATTACCATAAATGTGGTGGCTTTAAAAATATCATTTCTGAAGGCTGGATGTCCAAAATTAAAGTGTCCCTCAGACCACATCATCTCCTAAGGGTGAGGGGAGAGCCTGCCTCTGCCTCTTGCAGTTTCTTGTAGCTCCAGGCATTCCTGGTTTGTGGCTCCTTAACTTTAAGATCTGTCCCCATCTCCATGTGGCCTCCCCAAAAGATATGTGCCATATCTTCTTCTGTCTCTTACAGAGACACTTACTGTTGCATTTAGAGCCCATCTATTAATTCAGGATGAGCTCATCTTAATTATGCAACTACAAATCCAAAGACTCTTTTCCCAAATAAAGTCACACTCACAGATCCTGGGTGGATACATCTTTGGGGCAACCATTTTGAACCATTATAACAGCCTAGGACCTCAGAGCTTCATCACTTAGAACAGTAGCGCCTAAAGAAGAAATGTTCAAGAATTCCTTTTCACATTCTGTATATTAGACTCTATGTTGCAAATAGCAGAAAACCCATTTTAAACTAGTCTGAATTATAGAACAAATGTATAGGTGCATGAGAAGTCAAGGTACAGGGTTTCCTTCAGGTTAGGCTTGAATCAGGAGTTCAATTGCATCCCTGAGGAAGAATTTCATTTCAGGCCTCCACTTGGTTGCTTCCTCATAAAACTAGTTTCACTAGTGGCCCCACAGTGGCAGATTTTAGCTCCTGGGGCTATAAGTACTCTTGCTCTCTACATCCAGGGAAGGAAAGTCCATTTGTCATCTGACTTGGAAAAGGGCATAGAATACTGTAGCTGGCTAAAGTTCATCAGGACTCATCCTAAGAGCTGAGGTGGGGTCAGACCTCCCAAAACCACATGCCTCATATTTAAGATTCTATTGAGAGGGGAAGTAGTGAGGATGCTAGGAATATGCATACAACCAGCATGACAGAACCACTAATGATGTCATCAAAGAATGAAAATGAGAAACTAATACCTACATATAATATTTACTGATACACCATGTATTAATTATCTCCTTTGTTTGCCACAACTATAAGATGTACTATAATTATCCCTATTTTAAAGAACAGGCAAGAAAGATAAGCAATATTAAGTATCTTACCCAGAGATTGGGATTTAATGTCAGCCATTTTTTATGAAGCCTAAAGGGTGTGTGTGTGTGTGTGTGTGTGTGTGTGTGTGTGTGTGGTGTGTGTGTGTGTGTTGTGTGTGTGTGTGTTGGGGAACAAGATAGGTGGGGCAAAGGAGTGTGGAAGGGAAGAATATGATTAACAGGAACAGTGGATAGTTCTGTGTAATTAGAGCAAAGAGGATGGTAAGAAACCAAGCTCAAAGCTGGGAAGGTAGGCTGTGACTGGGTCAAAAAGGACAAGCATACAAATGAATTAGTGTATTATTCTGAAGGTGTGCCTGTTGTTGTAGGACTGGATATCTTTCCTAGATAAGCCAAATTGTTCTCAAGTTTGTTTTAGAAATTTGAGGACTGTTGTTATCAAATTTATTTTAGAAATTTCATTCTGGCAGTACCATGGGGAAAGCACTGGGAGGGGGCAAGAGTCACTGCCGGGAGGCCAGTACTCCATGTAAGCAGTGAAGAGGATCTGAGTCTGGAGTGGGCAACTGAGATAAGGAGAAGTAACAAGTGCGAGAAATATCAAGAAAGTAGAATCAGTGGACTTAGTGACTGTGTGTGCAGGGACAATAATGGATTCCATGATGAGTCCCAAGTCTCCAACTTGAATGACTCAGGCCATTAACTGCCATTAAATGAAATTGTGATAATAGCTTTCATTTATAGACTACTTACTTTGTACCAAGCACATCACAAGGACTTGTTCACTTAATCTTTGCAGAATCCTTATAATGCTCCATACAAACAACCACAAACTCTCAGAGTCATTTATCAATAAGCATCTATTTAGTGAGGGCCGGGGATAGGAGAGGCCAGCTGAGACCCAGCTGAGAAGGTTTGACTCCGTCCCACAGGTCTGCCATCCTCCTCTTGGGACTAGCAGGATTTCGAGGTGGAGAGGAGGTGAGCTCCCTTACCATATAACAACACCCAGTGCAAAGATATATCTGATCTAAGATAGTGTGACATTAGCTTGGAGAGAGATAAATAAACTAGTGGAATTTTTCCCAGAAAGGGGTATTGGCAGTATAAATCAATACAAACACCTGAGAGAGCAATAGGTGATATTTAGTAAAGTTAAAGAAGTCTAGGACCTGTGATCCACCAATTCCATTGCAGAATAGAATTAGCAGAATGCTAAATATGAGAACTCAATATATAAGAAGGATATCATTACAAATTAGTGGAGAAAGGATGGATCTTTATAAATGTTACTGGGATGTTAAATGTAGGGAAAGTTGAAATGAGATCCTACCATACACTAACTGGAAAAATAGATTTCTAGTAAAGTAGAGATCTAAACTAGAGATCTCTATCTTTATGAGTATATCTTATGAGATGGACAGAGTAGAGATAGATTTCTGATAAAAATCACAAATCATCAAGGGAAAGATTGATATATATATATATATAAAACTATTAAAATTCAAACCTCCATTCAACAATATAACCAAACATCTTAGCTAAAATTGCCTTTAACTGGCAACGGTTTGTTGTCCAGAATATTCCTAGAACCCTTATATCTCTATAGAAAGTAGTAAACAATGCAATAGTGTAACAATCGAAGGGTATTTAAGAGCAAATCAAAAAAGAGGAAATTTTGATTGCCAATATGTGTGTGAAAACTTTCTCAACCTCACTAATAATCAAGGAAAAGCAAATTAAAACCACAGCGGGCTGTTATTTTACTCTGATCAATTTGGCAAAGATTAAAATGTCTGACATTATCAAGACTTGGCCAGGATCAAAAATGTCAATATTATGGAAAGATTTTTTAAAAGCCGGGGATTTTCTAGATGAAAGAGATTAAAGGAGACTAAAGATACATGAAAATAAAGTGTAATATTTGATTCCTGATTCAATTATGGACTGGGGGGGGGGAACACTATAAAGAGCATTATAAGGTCAATTGGGAAATTTGAGTCTGAATTGTATAATAGATAGCAGAATTGTATAAAGGTTCAATTCCTGAGTATGGTAACTACATTATACAGCAGGATATCCTTGATCTAGAGTATTACACATAATGTATATTTCAACATATATTTGAATATATGTATACATGTTGAAATATGCAAATATCAAAGACCAAGAAAATTTTGAAGACAGCAGGCAAAGAAAATGTGATGACATGTTAATAATGGTTGAATCTAAATTAAGTGTCTTACATGGGTTCATTACACCATTTTGACAGCTTCTCTAAGCATTTGAAATGTTTCCTATAAAAAGAAGCAAGGTTATAGAAAAATGGAAACTTTGTCATTGTTATTGACTAAATTTGGTTGTAAAGTGAGTATAAATTGTTAAAGCCACTTAGAGAATAATTTGGCTTATCTGAGAAAGATATCCAGTCCTATAACCCATCAGGTCTACTCCCGAGACATTTTTCACAGTGCACAAGTAGGTGCATGTAAGAGAGCTGACTGTCCTTTTGTTTCTACAGAGAAGAAATGGAGAATAATTAATGTCCAATGACCACAGAATAAAGAAAGCACCTATTTCTATAATTCTGTAAGATAAGTGAACTAGTACTATGTGTATCAATATTTTTAAAATCTCAATATTACTGAGTGAAAAAATGTACAGGAGGATCAGTGTAGTAGGATATAATTTCTACTTGCACTTTATTAGAATAGTCCAAAGTAATAATATATATGTTATGGAACCACAGATATGTAGTCAGTGTTTTAACATGTTGGGAATCTTAAGCATCAAATTTAAAATAGTGGGGAAAAAGAGTAATGTGATTGCAGAACCCCACTCCCATGCCCTAACAATCTATAATTTACTTCTTTAAAAATAATTTCGGAACAATATAGCAAAATGTTAATACGTGACAAAGATGGGTGGTGAAGAAAAGATGTTTATTGTAGTATTCTCTCTGCTTTCCCTGAAGCATAAAATACTAGCAACATAGATTTGAAACCTTTGCAGCATGGGACCTAGATATCCACATTTTACTTTGCCTTTTTAGGATGCATTCTAGAAACCTGTTCTAAACTCAGGGGAAGGAGTCTCAGGGGAGGCTGAATTTGGAAGGTATTTCTTTTGAGAAAAGATTGCTGCAGTGATCTCTATGCCTGTAGAGAGCACTAAACTGACATCGAGCACTGAGCTGACACTGAAATGCTACATCTCCATAGTTTCAGAAATATATGCATTGGTATCTGCAAGGGAGGAGGAGAGCACGTGCGTGCTCAGGCCCCGGCACCACTAACTCACTGGGAACAATGCAAACCTGCTGTGGGCTGCTATCCTCATGGGAAGAACCCCAGCTACTGTTTAGAACCAGAGGAAGCACCATGACAGAGGCTGGAGGCTCCATGCCCCTGATTCCTTGTTACAAACAGCGTCTTCCAGTCAAGCATTCCCTCAAGGGCAATCTTCCCACACTCCCATTTAACAGCCTCAGCCATAGCAAGTGTGTTCCAGACTTTTGTCCTGCCTTGAGTTGTGGCTGTCCTGATCTTGACTCTCAAGGGCTGTGACCTGGAACCAAGAACCATGAAAGCATGATGCCTATTTCTGTTTTAAATACAAATTTTATGGTTTAGGGCATTCTACTGTTTAACCTGAGAGCAGACAAGGTATTTAAGAATGCTTTCATTTGGTGAGCATTCTTTTGTGCCAGGCATTGGGCAGCACTGAGCAGTCAAAGATGAACAACCATGAATCCAGGTCCTCGGGGAGTTTATAGCATAATGTCAAGGACTGACAAAGGAGTAAAACACAGCAAGGGAAGAGCTGATGCTGGTTTTTCTAGAATCCTCTGGGAAAGAAGAGAGCATGTGGACCACTGGTGGTGGCCCTCTGGAGGAGGGAATGTCTCCTTCTCTAGAGAAGGAGGCAATGTCTGAGCTGATTTTAAAAGGCAAATTTGCTGTGATGACAAGTGACCGAGAGGGCACTGGGCCTGCCCTTGAAAGAAGAAAATGGAGAAGAGACTTTCACCAAACTCTCAGGGCAAGCAGTCCCGTGTTTTAACAACCATGGTTTAAAGCCTGTTAGGGCTCGGAGTTTCTGAATTCGAAGGCTTCCATCTTGGAATAATGAAGGCCCTGACTGGTACCCACCCATAAAGGGCCATGTGAGCAACACATGTCTGATGGAGCTGTTTCTCCTTTGGCCTTTCCCATCAGCGTAACTCAAATGACACCTCAGCACCTGGAATTTTCAGCCCAGACCAGGAAGCTGCTCCTCTGCAGCCAATTTAGTTCACCAAGAGGTCTGTGGAAAAGAACACTCCAGAACATTCAGGAGTCCTGCCAACTACTCCTACTTCCCCCATGAGCTCTGTAGTCAAACAGCTGAGATGTGAACCTTGTCTCTGGATTCTAGTTGTGTACCTTTAAACAAGTTGATCTTTTGAGCCTCAGTTTCCCTAGTTGTCAAGTGGGAATATTAATAATTGCTACTTCATAGAATGGTTGTAAGGATTAAATGAGATAAAACATGTAAGGCAGATGGCACTGTGCATGTTCAGTACCTAATATATGGTAATTACTTATGATTAGGGTTGTTTCTGATAACTTTTGAAGAACCAATCACTCCATCCTCTACATATCACTATCAACTGATTCCATCAAGCTTTACTTTCTGCAGTTGTTATTATGAAGAGGAAGCACATTGAATGTCCTTTTATTATAGACAGCTAAGTTAGGTAAAAATATTATAGTCAGTCAGACAGGGCTGGGCCCTCGATGGCGTCAATACACAAGAGGAGAATACACTACAACTATGGTAGAGGTGCATCCATTGAAGGTCAGGCCTCAAGATAAGGATGGAATGACCAGAGCTATGCCCCTGGCCAAAAGATAAACAGTGAACTGAAGATTGTACTCAACTGATCTGATAAAGTCAAGACCTCCAGATCCACCCCATCCCGGAATGTCTTTATTCTTTCCGTGTCCATGTGCTACGTGACCTTCTTCCCCATTGGATCAATATTACCTAAGCGACTACACTTATAATTTTATTGGTTAATCATAATTTTGACACACATTGTACCCGCCTTGTGATTTTGCTCTATAAAACTTCCCCTGAAAAGTGGGCTCATTGGCAACCCACTACGTCCCCTCCTGTCTCTCAGGAGCTCTCTTTCTCTTTCTCAATAAACTTCCTACTCTTAACCTCCTTTGTTCCTTAGAATTCATTCTTCGATTTGGGGGAACATGAACTGGGCATAACTGCCATCTAGCAGATTGGGAGTTACATTTTTTCCTCTATATCACTTTTCCTTATGCTCCTTTAGAAATTCCTGCACTAGTCTCCCCTCAACCCTCACACAATAATGGTTGCTGAAGGCTTTTAAGCAAGAAAGATACATGATCTAGAAGAGGCTTCTTACAATATCACTTTGTCTTGGGATTTAATTTATTAGAAGTGCCTGAAACAGTTTATAAGCTTTTGTGTCTTCATTTTTCAACCTCCCTAATTCTTACTTCTGGGGAGATTACTCTCGGACTTACAGGGCTATTGTACTCTGGGCCTGAGGATGTTATATTTTACATGCTACTGAAATAAGCCCGTGTCATTTTCTGGGATAATGCTCCCCAGATGAGTCAAACCACCTTTGCTGGGCCTCTGGAGCCCTTGGGGCCTGGTTTTAAGGGTCCGGTCTCCCTTCTCTCGCTGGGCTGCCACCTAGTGGCGAGTTTTGCGACGCACAAAACGAGGCCCGGTGAAACAATTTAAATGGGACCCTCTGCTCTGCTGCTGTGAGTCACTGCGGATGACAACGTGATAGATGTTTACTCACCTTTGTAAATGATGACTAAGTGCTTCTGACATATTGGAAGTGCTTCTGAAAAACAAGTCCATTTCTATCAAATAGGATTTTTAAAGTTTTCTAAACATAGTAATGATTTTTCTTCCTCAGAATGCATCCTACCAGAGGAAGAATTAGGCCACCACTGGGAGAGGAGGGTATATTGCTATTTCGTTCAACCTTAAGATTGTGCCAAGTTCTATTTGAAGCACTTGGACTGTCTCACTTAATTCAATCATGAGGTGGGTACTATAACAATAACAAAACAAAGCATACTTATCAGTTGTTATCATTATCATAGTTGCTAGTTTACAAGTGAAAGAATGAAGGTTTGGGTTGAACTATCATCACTTAGCTACTAAGTGGTAGGACTGGAATTCTAACCCAGCCCTGTCCAACATCAGTAATTGTGATCTTGACCTTTCCTCTCCTGAACCATGCTCTTGCTTCTGTGTACCTGCTAGACTCCAGCATCAGTTCATCCTGCAAGCATTTGTTGAAGCCCAGGATTGAGCTCTAGTTATCAGCTGTGACCAATACTAAGTGCCTTCCTTTATGGAGCTTGTAGTCTAGTGGGAGAAAAAGAAAAGTAAAAAAAGAAATTGCAGGACTGGGGATTTAGCTCAGTGGTTACAGTGCTTGCCTAGAGTTCAATCCCCAGCACCAAAAAAAGACAAAAAAAAAAAAAAGCAAGAAAGAAAAAGAAAAGAAAGAAAAAAGAAACTGCAACACAGCTTAATGAATTCTATAATCGGGTGAGCACAAGTTGCTAAGGAGAGATATATATATATTTCTTGGGGAAAGTTACCAATATAATTCCTATGGGATGAATGGGAAAGTTAGACAAGTACAAGGTAGGAAGGGATCTGAACAGGAGATTTCAGGCGGGGTAATCCACAGGCACAAGGAACCAGAGGTTGCAGGTGGGTGCTGTGTCCTGGAAAACCCTTCCATGACTAAATAGTTAAACGGTGGGTCCAAGAAGATGATGATTTGAGTGCTAACTTTTCCCCTCTACGCCTGCCAGGCTGCTGGCTACTACTCCATTCCACTTTGCAGAGGAGAGGCTGTGGAGGGGAGGTAAGAAGAAAGATTTTTCTTTCCTTCTGTGGCTTGACATACACATCTGAGTTCTGCCCTGAGGTCCAGTAGGAAGCCTGGAAATGAGGCCATGTTCTAGCTCTAGGCTCAGCCATGCGTGACCTGGAGGACTGGCCAGTGTTGCATGGTCAAGACATCACGGTGCTATCTGTTACACCCTGGTACAAATCTGTCAAAATCTGGGAGGATGAGTATTATTTCACTATCAAACATAATGGTGGAGTAGAAGGAAACCACTCTAATGATAAGGACTGCACAGGAGGCTCCCTCGTGCTACTGGTACTACCCACAGATGGTGTGAAGGAATCAGGGCTTGGTTCTAACGTATAAGACCTTGGAATGCCACCTTTCCCTTTGCTTCCCATGGTACTGCCTCTCTAGGGCACAACTCTGGGCACAACTCTGTTAGTTGTCTGCTTAATAGGCAAAGCCATTTTACCAAATTAAGAGTCAGCCACAAAGGAGATAATATATTCATGTTTACCTGGGCTTGGCTTCTCACATGGTTAGCACCATTTTTTGCCTAATCATTTTTGTCTCTTCTGTTTACTACCAGCCTAACTATGCCCCTGGACCTGAGACCTTGGAGACACTATGCAATTTCTTGTCAGATTTTCCCAATTTAACTCACTGATTCAAGTTGAAATGATTGTTCTGAAGCTTCCTAAGTGCTTTCTCTAGCACTTAGTTGTGTGTTTCTTAATCAAATCTCCCCTCCATGATCTTTTTCTCTCATAGAAAAATCCTCCCTTTGTAATTGTATTCCTCTATGTAGATCTTTGTGATAAGTTATTACAATGGGAGTCTTCCAGTTTCAACAGCAGCGGCAGGGACCATGCTTCAAGTGGAAATTACCATGGTGCTTCATTATGGACTATGGAAGGACTTAGCACTAAACTTTTCTGTTCTCTGCCTGATAGTTAGCATCCTATTAAACCTCTTTTATTGTATGATAATTAAGAATTTGAGAACATGGACTCAAATTCTGGCACTGGGTAATTTGAATAATACTGGATAATTTACTTAACCTCTTTGTGTTAAGGCACCATCGTGATAATGAGTTGAGTAGAAGATTCTCCTCAGGATAAATGAGATGGCGACTGTACGACACTGAGAACTGTGGCTAGCCAGACTAAATACTAGTATTGAGCTTTAGTAAATACTAGTATTGAGCTTTAGCTTTCTTTGGTCAGCAACTCTTCTCTTATATGAAATTTTTTTTTGTTCTGTCCAACCATGATCAAATCACCTTTTATTTCCTCTATGTCTTATTTAGATGATAATTTACCTTTAGAAGCAGTGGCCAAGCAATTCAGTGTTCATTTGGGAAGTGTCGTTCCTTCACCTCAACTTCCTGAAGACTTTAGAAGTCATGTACAAACAGAAAGACCCTAGATATCAGAGCTTCCTGCTCAATCCTCCTACTGGACAAAATCACATTCTGTCTTTCTTAAGGGCCTCATTCCGTAACTCCCAGCTGTGACTTTTCTGGCAGTTAAGGCCATTTTTTCTTCTCATATTAAATTCTGAATTCTCTCAAGTAATCTCAAGTAGTAGGTATAATTAATTTATATTAGATAGGTTCCTGTTGATATTTGTAATTTATGTTCACAAAGACCAATATTGTGTAGCATTTACACTTTTTGGTCTTGAAGTCTGCTCCATTTGTTTGTGGGTTTCTGAAAGGCATTTGAATAGATGTCTGCCTTGGTGTTTTTCATTACATTCCATAAGCCTGAGCAAAGGCCTGACATAACAATGCACATGGATCATTTCCTTCTCTTCAAGAATTGCCTTGTGCAAAAATAAAATGCTATTGCTTCTTAGTGATTTGTTTGTGGCCAAAGAGTAAAAACATTATACACTGCTGGAGAAAGAGCTTGTTTGCCTTGAAAATAAAACTCTTTCAGTTTGATTTGTCTTACTATCTGTGAAGAACACAAATCAAATTTTCCATCTTTGTTTTTTCTGACTTCTGATGTAGCTCTCTCTGTTGTATCACAGAGAAAATGAGAACAAAACACCAAAAAATTAACATATGAGCTCAGTTTTACTTTCGTCTTTGCAAAGCATGTAAAAGTTTAGATGACCTTTGCTGATGTCAGCTCCTATGACTCTATACCTAGTGGAAGGAACCATAATAAACTTAACTGGAAAACATGTCCTACTGACTTAGCAGTTGAGAAAATGGTAACTGAATTCTTTCTCTATTTTCGCTCACCACCATGATTCTTTGGCATAAGAAGAAACCCTCTGAGTTGATTAAGAGTCCATTAGCACAGTAAGTTTGATATCTGAGCAGCTTGCCATGAGAACACTTTGCTATTGGTAATTAAAAAAAAATTATATTTTATATGGCATACAGCATTTACTTTTGGTGCTCGGTCTCATTTCAAAAACCTTATGATTCTTTACTTATTGTTTATATAAGTGACTTTAAAATTGATTTAATGGATTTTTCAAATAAAGATAAACATGTACTAGACAAATATGCTGAAAACTACCAAATGCTAATGAAAGAAATACAGGAAGAATTAAAATCAGTGGAATGATATACCATTTTCATGGACTGAAAAACTCAACAGCTCCCCAAAATAACTTACAGGTTTAATAGAACTCCTAAAGATATTCCATTAAGGTTCTTTTTATAGAGAAAAGTTTATTCTAATGTCTGTATGGAAAGACAAAGAATTAGAATAACTAAAACTATTCTGAAAAAGAATAAAGTGGAAAGACTCACTCTGCTCACAGACTATTGCATAGTACAATAATCATGACAGTGTGTGTTGGTGAGGGACTGGAAACAGACAATGCAACAAAATAAAGAATCAAGAAATAGGCCCATATAAGTATGCTGACTTTTTTTTGTATTTAATAAAATACATACAACAAAATTTACCATTTTAGTCATTTTAAGTGTACAGTTTAGTGTTATTAAATAAGGTTCATAATGTGATGTAACCATCACTAGCATCCATCTACATGACACTTTTCATCTTCTAAAACTAAAACTCTGTACCTGTTAAATAGTAACTTCCATTCCCCCAAGACCTCAGCCCCAGGCAACCACCAATATACTTTCTTTTTTTATGATTTTGACTACTGTAAGTAAATAGAATTAGGCAGAAATTATCTTTCTGTGACTTATTTAGCATAATGTCCTCAAGATCCATCTTTTTGTAGCATATTACAGAATTTCCTTCCTTTTTAACAATAAATAGCATCTCATTGTATGGACATACTATATTCTGTGTATACATCCATCCATCAGTGACGTGAGTTCCTTCAACATTTTAGCTATTGTAAGCAATATGGCTCTACAGATGAGTGTATGAACATCTCGAGACTACACTTTCAATTGTTCTGGGTATATACAAAAAATGGTTGGAATTTTTTAATCATATGGTCATTATATTTTTAACTCTTTGAGGAAATAGCAGATTGTTTTTCACAGCAGCTCTGCCATTTTACATCTCTGTCTATAGTGTACAAATCATTCCAAATTCTCCATGTCCTGTTATTTTCTGGGTTAAGATTTTTTAATTAGGAGCCATTCCAACGAATATGAGATGGTATCTTCTTATAGTTTTTATTTGCATTTTCTGATAATGTCCATCATCTTTCCATGTGCTCCTTTGCCATTTTTACATGTTTTTTTAAAGTGTCTGCTCAAGTTCTTCATTTACTTTATTTATTTGTTTATTTATTTTGGTACTGGGAATCGAACTCAGGGCCTCATGCTTGCAAGGCAAACACTCTAACCACTGAGCTAAATCCCCGGCCCTCTTCATTCACTTTTAAATCAGATTGTTTTATTGTTGTTGAATTTTAGGAGACCACTATACATTCTGATATCAAGACCTTGTAATATATATGATTTGTAAATACTTTCTCTCCTGTGGGTTGCCTTTTTGCACTGTTGATAGTCCCTTCTGATGCACAAATCAACTGATTTTGGCAAAGATACAAGAAAAATTAAATAGAGGAAGAATAGTCTGTTCAACATATGGTACTAGAGCAAAGCAAAAACAAACAAAAAGCTTTCAATTAAACCTGACTTTTTAAATGTAAATTAATTCAAATGAACCATAGATTTAAATATAAAGCATAGAACTATAAAAAGATTAGAAAAAAACACAACATTTTTAGGGTCTTAGGCTAAGTGAAAAGCTCTTAAATATAATACTAAAAGTACAATTTATAAAAGAAAAATCAGTAACTTGGACCTCATTGAAATGAAAAAACTTTTGCTCTACACAAGACTATTAAGAAGATGGAAAGACAAGATCTGAACTGGAATAAAATATTTGCAAACCACACGTCTGACAAGATTTACATCTAACATATATAAAGGCCTCAGAAAATTCTACAATAATAAGTATAAGAAATCCAATTATAAGGTCCGCAAAAGACATGAACAGCCATTTCACCAGAGGATAGACAGATGTTGAAAAGGAACTTGAATATTTGTTCTACATCATTAGTCATTAGGAAAATGCAAATTACACATCACTGTACCTATTAAAACAACTAAAACAAAAATAATGATAATGCCAAATGTTGACAAGGATGCTAAGAAATTGAACCACCTCTATTTTGCTGATAAGAATGTAAAATGGTACAGTCACTCTGGAAAACAGTTTAGCAGTTTCTTAAAAAAAATTAAACTATACTTATCTTATGTTTTAGTCACTTTCTTGTCTCTGAGACACAACACCTGACATCTACAACTCAGAGGAAAAGAGGTTAATTAGGCTCTCAGTTTCCAGTTGGTTCAGTCCAAAGCTGGCTGGATTGACATGGTGGATGGACATCCATGGCAGAGGAAAGCTGTTCAGCCAGGAAGCAGAGAGAGAGGAGGAGGAGCTAAGGACACCAGTATACCCTTCAGGTCATGCACGCAGTCACCCACTTCCAGCCAGGACCCATCTCCTAACAGCACATTTAGCTACTGAACTCATCAATGAGTGAATCCACTGATGGGAAGAGCACCCCCATGATCCAATCACCCTCCAAATACACAAGACTTTTGGGAGGACATTTTAGATTTAAACCATAATATCTAACCCAGCAATGACACTCCCAGTCATTTATCCCAGAGAAATGAAAAGTTATGTATACATAAAAATGTGTACACAAATGTTCAGAGCAGCATTATTTGCAATAACCAAAAATAACCCATGTGGAAACAACCCATATGTCCTTCAATGGGTAAATGATTAAATAAACAGTAGTAGCTCTGCACAGAAACAGTAGTAAATAAAAAGAAATGAATTACTGATGCATGAAACAACTTGAATGAGCCCTAAAGAAATTATGGTGCATGAAGAAAAGAGCTATTTTCAAGAAGTTACAGATTTCTTGAAAAGTGCATGCATATATAAGATTGCATTTATATAACATTCTTGAAAGGACAAAATTACAGAAATGGAGAACAGGGAAAGGAGAGGGGTATGACCAAATAGGGTAGAATGAGGAATTTCTGTGGTAATGGAACAATTATGTATCTTGATTGTGATGGTGGTTAAATGAATCTACACACGTAGCACATTTGTATAGAACTATATACACACGCGATAGTGTATGTGAAACTAGTGAGACCTGTGTAATGTGTATGGATTATCTCAATGTCAGTTTCATAGCTTCGATATTATACTATTACATGAGGAAAACAAATGAAGGGAACATAGAATTTTCTGGACTACTTTTGCAACCTTTGATGAATCTATAGTTATTTTCAAGTAAGAAACATAAAGGAGAAACACAGGCTCAGAGTTACCACTTATAAAATACAGAAGTATCCCTCCTACACACAAAGAGCCTGAAGAAGCCAAAGTCTGGTGTGGAGACTTCCTTATATCACCTTGCATATCAGTACGTGCACAATGCATAAGTTTCTGTTTCTTTTGTTTCTTTGTTTTACAAGTATATATCTCATGTGCATTATTCTGAGACTTACTTCTCATCCTTAGTCAGAAAATCACTTATCTCCTCCACCCAAGCGAGAGACCATCCACACCTTAGTAACAGACCGTAGACATCTCTCTGTGTTGGGTCAATTTAGCTCTTGCTGGTTATGTTTAACTGATGCATGACTCACACATTAGCCACACCACTGTTTATTCAATTGTTCTTTTATTGATGGGCTTTCTGGTTGTCTTAAATTCTTTGCCCCTGCCAATAAAATATCCTGTTTTATTTCTGGTAGGTGAAAGCTTCCACTATTGACGTTCAAATTTTATTTTAGTAGCAGAATCTTTTCTTCAAATTCAATCTTACCACAGAACTCAATAAGAAAATGAAACAAAACACAGAGACCTGCTCAGGTTGAGTGGAGGTGTGGCAGTTTGAGGCCTTCTCCCCCTTCTGCAGCCCCAGAAGCATCTCTGTGAACCACAGGGCTTAGAGAAGAGCACACATAAAAGAAACCATTGCCACATAGTGGCTGTCATTCCAGCTGTTCTGCTGGTCTGGACTCTGATCCCACCCACATCTCCCAGTCCTTTCTGAGGTCCTGTTTCAGCGGGACAGACCCATGGAGGCTAAAGTCTTTGCAGTACAGCATCTAACTACATGGGTCCCAACACTACCCATCTACTTGGATGCCTCCATGTCAATGTCAGCCTGAACCGGGGTCCCATCTGCCACCTTCCTTCGGAGGCCATCCTTACAACCTAAACAGTTGCTCAACCTGCCTTTTCCTGATTTACTGACCCCTGTCTCTTTACATCTTCACCCTCTCCTGTCACCAAGGACCCACCATGCCTTCCTATGAGGTTCTCCTTCAATATTAACGCCCCAGAAATAAGCAGCATAATGGAGGACAGGTATTAGAAAGTAGGAAGAACATGTTCAAATGGGAAGGGGAACAAGGGAGGGGAGAAGGGGAAGGGAAGAAAGGGAAAAGGGAAAAAGAGAATGGAAGGAAAAAATGGAAACAAGGCTTTTGTAAATGGGAATGGGAAGAAGGGTTGAAGGAAGGGGAGAGAAATGGGGAAATTTTTTAAAAAATATTAATGCCTTTATCGCCTAGTCTGCTCTCTTCACCTGCCCCTACTGACATTTCCACTCTCCTCCTTCAATTCTCCTTGAGATCTCTTAGAATTTGCAGTGTCTTCTGTAATCTTTGGCCCTGATTTCAATCTCACTCACTGCACACACCCTGAAGAAAAGCCTTCAGAAAATCACCTCTTATCTCCTCCACCCAAGTGACATCCAGATAATGTTTGCAGCTTGGAATACAGTTCTGATCTCTGCCTTGAACCTCCAGCAACTTGCCAGCCATTTTTGCCTTTCACTTGCTGGCTGTTTCACCAGACCTCAAATTTAATGTGGTTAAGAAGACAATGTACTATCTCTCTTTTTTAAAAAAAACATAATATCTATTCTACCCCTTTGTCCTTATTTACACTTATGATTTCTCATATCAGAGAAACAATTTGATGTGTGCTAATAAGTGTCTGATTTATTTCACTTAATAGTATGTTCTCAAGGAACATCCATTTACATACAAATGACTCTAGTTTATCCTTTTTTATGGTGGTGTAGTACTCCATTGTGTAGAAAAACCACATCTTCTTTAGCCATTCATCAGTTGTTGGGCGTTTAGGTTGTTTCCAAGACTTAGCTATTACAAATTGTGCTGCTATGAACATGGTTGTGCATATATCACTGTGATATGATGATTTTAATTCTTCTGGGAAGATACCCAGCAGAGGAATAGCTGGGTCAAATGGAACCTCTAGTTGTAGTTTTCTGAGGAATCTCCACACTGATTTCCACAGTGGTTGGACCAGTCTGCAT